>MU260227.1:5000-87500 GCA_020310875.1 Ceratopteris richardii | reverse complement strand
CCTTTCAAGAACAACCCTAGGTCAATGGGATCCTCGAAGATATGTTGATCCTTTATTGTTGATCATGTAGTCTCTCGATCTATCTTAAAAACAATCTAGACATGCTAGCATCTATTTGGATGCATTTAGGAAATAAATGCATAAGGTATTCTATTTGGAGGACTTTTGTCCACATAGAAGAGAGGGATTCCTAAGGTGGATAAACTCTCTAACAACCAATATCTCTATAACTCACTTGCATAGTGATTTTATGATAAGGTTCACAAAAATACTAGAGGCCGTTAGAAATGCCAAGCAAAAGATATCAGTCATGTGATAATTCGAAAGCCTTGAGACATGATGTAGAAGCAATCCTTCATATGAAGCAACCTGCACTATGTTATACAAAAGACACTCAAGTTGGGGATCCTAATGTGGTTGCAACTACTAATGTAGCATCTACATTAAGGAATCCAATCGAGTGACAACTTGGGATACTAAGCAAGTAGATGGAAAATGTAATAAGGATGTAGCCTTCTCTATCAAAAGAGATTGCAAGTATCCCTAAAAGAATTTATACTATGGGTGTTCAATAGCCTAGTGGAATTCAACCCAGCCCTATGCAAGGAGTTTCAAAACCTGTCATGATGCCTCAAGCTCCACAACCTACTTGACATATTATGTGAAATAGATGCCTTCTCCACTTGAGCTTGTGTACTTTCAAAGGAACATGATGCAAAAAGAAAGAAGAAACATTGGTGGGAAAAGGTGCATTTGGTGTGATGCCATAAAACACATTAAGAAAATTATTCATATAAAGCTATCTTTGGTCAACTATTTAAAAATGGCATAAGAATGTAGAAAAAATACATGATTATGGTTCTAGTTATGTTAGAGTATGCTTGTGAACTCGATCAGAGTCCCCCTAAGTCATGAAAATCTATCCCAATCATTGAAGGAATAGACAACAGTTAAGAAAGAACCCCATTTACTCCTTGGAATGTGTTTGCAACTGTTGCACACCGATCAGAGAGTACGGACCATACGTTGATCAAAACTTCTATTAAACTACTTTGTTGAGCTAGAAAATGGTGGGATAAAGGTTTTGGTGTCTTGCTAGAGTCTACACATAGCTATGATGGTTTTACAATTTTGTTTTCTGCATCCAATTTAGAATACCTTCAAAGAAAAAACCCTTCAAGGAAAATTTATAAAATCCAAAGAAAACTACTATAAAAGGCCACATGCTTGTAGTGCATTGAAGGAGGGTAGGCTGGATGTCATGGGTCTCTATTTTTTACTAGAGTGTACTTGAAATGTGGCATGTGCTCAAAAAATTATAAACGATCACATACATCCCATGCCACCAATAACCTTTTTGGATTTTCTCATATGTTGACACAAAAGCTTTGCGACTTGTCCATAAATCCATTCTTGAGGAAGACGTCATATGCCCTTTTCGTAATCTTCTTGAAGTTTTTTGTTGACGAGTTTGAGGAGAGTGAAAACGTACTCGGATATTTGACTACCTCTTTCAATTCTCCTTCATATTCCTCATTTCTAAAATTTTCATATATGCACACACACACACACACACACACACACACATATATATATATATATATATATATATATATATATATATATATATATATATATATATATATATATATATATATATCATACACATAACACACGCACACTCATATATATATATATATATATATATATATATATATATATATATATATATATATATATATATATATATATATATATATATATATATATCATAAATAATTAACTTTATATCTCTTTCTATTGCATCCTTCAAATCGTTTTTATATTTTTCTCTTAGAAGCATGTCTACAAAATTATTGGATCTATCAGCTATATCACCAAATTTTGATTTACAAGCTTAATATAATAAAATATGAAGACAATATATTTCAAAAATAATTTTGGCTCCAATAAAATATTCCTTATGACTCTACAAAGAAGTGAGAAAGCCCCATAGCCCTTGAATGATCTAGGGATACTTTCTTTGAGTGTCACGTAGGATCTTTGCACCAAAATGAACTACATATCTCTTCTCCTCATCATTAACTTAGACCTATGACACTACCTATCTTAATAGAAGTAGTATCAACACTCAAAATGATTTGCCCAATATTCTATCTCTTTCAAAATAGGGGCTTCAATAAGCAATTGTTTCAATTTTGGCATTGCTTGTGAGTGCTTCTCAATATTTATAAATTTATTTCTCTTTTATAGCAGATCATAAAGAGAGTTTGCAACATGCGAAAAGTGAGGGATCTAAATAATATAGAAGAAACCTACTCCTAAAAATCTTCTCAATTCACTAAAATTGCTACAAACTTCAAAAATCTTGCTGATGGAATCAACGTTAGGTGTGTGTGGGTTTAGAAAATAATGTGGACACAAATGTTTGATAATATCTCGGCTCCCAATGCTAATTGAAAATGCTCATATCATAATTTCAAATCACCCATGGAGTAGATTGAATGTTTAACATATGCTTCAACAAATTCATCTACAATGGGACTCATTCCTACATTTTGAATGGTGACTTTGTTGATAGACTAAAAATCTTGAATAAATCTCAACGTTCCATTTTTCTTTGGTACTGCAAACTATGTATTGAAATAGGAAAATGAAGAAGGTTATAAAATTCTCATTTTCATCTTTTTTCTTGAACAATAACATCAACTTTGGTGATTGAGCCTTTGGGATTGGTATAGGAAAATGACTCCATCAAATATGTGGCATAATGAAAATAATCATAGGAGGAAAAAATTTTGGATGTTCATAGTGTATCTTGTGTGGGGATAAGGAAAATTTGTTTGCATATAATCTAATCATTTCTATAGATTTTTATCTCTCAAGAATTATAAGAAATGTTTCATAATCCCCAAACTTATTTTGATTAAACATTTCATCTATAAATAGATGCCCTATTGTTTGCCAATCTCTTAGTATAGGATCTTCACACATTCTTTCAAACTTTATATAACTGTCTTTGGTTAATGGTGTTTATATTTTGTGTTTATATTTTGTGTTATATCAATTTGATGTTCATTCTAACACTCAACAATCAATTGATATTCATCAATGGAGTTGAGTAATGCAATTTGTGGTATAGCTAAATATTTCTCTTTGATCAAATACTATAAGCAATGCATGCAAATTTCTTTCTAAGGAAGTTATATCATGTTTTGGATATATTGAAAATAAAGTTTCTAATCAAGGTTAAGTAAATTCTAGAGAGGAAAGATAATTCTTTGAGGAATTTTTTTGTCTCTAACAACGGCTTATAATCCACAAGTGAATAGCAAGATTGAGTGAGGTATTTCTTCTATTGTGAAGGAAATCTCAAAGATTCTTAATGTTGATATTGAAAAATGGCCTAAATATCTTCCACCAATGCTATGGATAGATAGGATGATATTAAATAGGACTATAGGATTCATTCCTCTAGAACTTATGTGTTGTCGAAAACCAATTTTCCCTATCTATACTCAAATACCTACATGGAGCCTTTGACTTGGGTACACAATCTCATATGAGAAGTGCTTTTAGCTTTGGGAATAAAGTAATGATAGAAAGGAAAACATATGTTAGACAAATCTATTCAAAAAATAAAAGATTTTGATCTAAAGAATAAGATGTATTTTGATAGAACACATCAACTAAGGCCTCATCAAATTCAAACTAGGGATTGGGTCTCAGTCTATGACAACATGTTTGATTCCAAATATGATGTAAGGAAAAAGTTGACTAAATGATGGTTTGGCCCATTTTTTGTTGTTTCTGCTAATGATAATGCTATGTATGCACAAAAAAATTTGAAGGAACTCGTTTAAAGTCTTTGATTGCAGGGAAACGCATGAAGTTCTTCAAGCAAACAAAGGATGACAATTTGAATATCAATCATGAGCTTCTCGAGAATAGCTAATTGGGATTGATTTTTGTAAGTTCCATTTTGGTTTATGTCTTTTTGATCTATTAATGCATTGAATTAGCTGATTGGAGAATAATCAACTTCCCTATCCAACCTTCATAGGTAGCCTCATAGGCCCACTCTCAAAACTACTGTCCACTCAAACTACTGCTTCTCTAAATTCTTAAGGACTAAACTGAAGAGATTTTAAATACATAAACTAGACATAATGAACTAGCTAATAGAGGTTATCTCACTCCGAATTCTTACTTCCACTATGAGAAACAATGCCTGCTAGCAAAAAAAAGTTATAGCCTTAATTTGGCATACATAGAAAAATCACTCCTCACTTATGGAATTGCTTCTCTCATAATATGTTGAGATCAACAAAATTTTGGAGAAAACTTTAGAAGAAAAGAAAAGATTTCCAATAAACGAAAGATTACAAGAAATAAGTGAGACTTTATACGAAAATCTTGCTTAACACTCACAAATATCTAGACCATACACACAAAAATCTATGAGCTAGATATGGCTACACAAAGCTGAGTGAAATCACTCAAGCAAGCATGGGGCTTGCTAAGAAAGGTATCTAATAGCTTTTCAAATCTTAAAGAGCTCACCACACATGGGATCACTAATGTACATTGTGTATTCATATACATTTGATAAGATTCCATGTAAGTGCCATGGACAAAGGAAACCATCCACAACCTTAGATTCCATGTGAATCTTATATCTCATGATTGGTTTAGAATTAGGAGAAACCAATGCTTCCATTGTGTCCGAAACTTGCAAAACCCTAAGATCAACTGTCTATTTGCTAAATTTTGACATTTTGAGGTCTTGATCGATTTGCTGACATCATTGATGATATCATCAACTCGCAACCGCCTTGGGAACCGCCCTTGAAAACCTATACAAGGGTTGGCCACATTCATAATTAGTCTTGCCAATACTAGTCTTGGGAGTTCAAGGAATCGTGATCGCCAAGTAAGTACTCTTCAAGCTCCAGTTCTAGTTCTTGTCTTGTTCCTCGTTCTAGTCTAGTTCTTGGACTCCTATCTTGTCCTCTTGTAATTTCGTAGCATGAGATCCTATCGAGTTCTTTCTCATATCTACTTCATCTCTGAGAAGGGGGTTCTTGTAATCCAGATATCTTGTCTCATACTCACGATCCTGGGTTGTGGGATCTCCTGTATCATCTCTAGTCAAGTTATTCATACCTATCAGTCCCGGGTTGTGGGACATCTTGTATTAGTCATGTATTCTTGTATTGTTTTCCCTTCATGGGTGTTCTTGTTATCAGAAGTGTATTTCCGAAATCTTGTCTACCATAGTCAGGGAGCACAATCTAGTGCTCCCCTGACATTTTGGCAAGACTAGCTTCTATTCAAGACCGAGGCATCATGGAGAACGCTTATGAACAGATTGTAGCATCACTTCAGAGTATCCAAGAACAAGTTGAGGATCTAACTCATCGACAGATACAAGTCGAGATGGGACATCTAGTGCATGTAGGTTCACTCCTCCAAGAGTTACAAGAACGAATCGGGAGGCTTCAAGCAAATCAAGGGGGTATTCAAGTGAATCAAGGACCTAGTACATCATTTATGAAGGAACCCAAGATTTGCATGCTAGAAAAGTTTGATGGGGATCGCATAAAGTTTCGTGGATTTCTATATCAAGTTAAATTGTAGATCCGTATGCAACCTGATAGATACCTTGACGAGGCATCTAAGGTCGAATTTATTGGAACCTTTCTCTGTGGCGAAGCATTATCATGGTTTGCCCCAATCTTGGAGAAGAACATGGAAGTACTTCACGAATATGAGGGGTTTCTTCGAGAACTCTCCGCCGCATTTGGAGATGCATATACAAGTCGAGTAGCAAAAACAAAACTTCGAAAGTTACGTCAAGGTAATCGCCCTACCTCTACCTATGCATTTGTAATTTAGACAATTGATATGTGATCTCACTTGGCATGAAGATTATTTCATAAGCCAATCTAGATGGGGTTTAAGAGATTATGTGAAGGACCTTTTGCTCATGATGCTCGAGGTTAAAACATTGAATGAATATATCATGCAAGCTATTCAATGTGATAACCGACTTTTTGAAAGGAAACAAGCAAAACAAGTAGAAGGAAGACCTCGCTAGTGGAAAGCTTTCCAACCCACTACTACTGAGATGAGTCTATGCCTAAACCTATGCAAATAGATGTAACTAGGTTTCAGCCTCTAACACTAGAAGAGAAACAGAGAAGGAGAGTTAATAAGTTATGTCTCTACTATGGAAACCCTGGACATATTGCAATTAATTGTCCGAACAATAGAACAAACTCTAGAGTCCCAACCACCCTTGTAGAGCAAGGAAGCGAGGAACTCCAATTGTAAAAGAGACCTTGCAGTCGGACCATGATATAAGAAAGGGTCTCATAATTCCAGCTATACCCATAGAAACATGTCTTGCACCTATCAAGTTAATCATGCCCAAGAAGACCCTTTCCCTTATAGCCCTAGTAGATTCAGGAGCCTCCTCATGTTTCATTGATGAAGGATTGGTTAAGAAACATGGAATACCTATACTTCGGAAGAACAAACCATTAGTAGCTGAAGTAGTAGATGGATGACCTCTAGCATGTGGGAATATAACCATGGAAACGACACCATTAAGAGTACACCTTGGTGACCATGAATCCCACATATGTTTTAATGTAATATCGCGCCTAGTAAATCTACTTATCATTGGAATGCCCTAGTTAAAGAAGCATAATCCGGACATTAATTGGGAAAAGAATAAAATCACCCGTTGAGATATCCAGAACAACCCAACCTATGTCGGAGCCAAAGCTGAAATATCCCAATTAGCTACCTGCCACTCTCCTCCCAACCTTGAATAGCCCTTGCCCTTGGCACCTCTAGAATCTTCTCTAAGGTCCAAACACTCCTCATATGGCCACTCTGAGGAAATGGAATAACCTTGAAGATCCGTGCTAGAGCCTAGGCTCCCCCGAGCTTTGGTCCTTGACCCAACTAGGGTCCTCGACCAAATGCAGGTAGACCAATGGTAGACATGGAGGTCTAAATAAATCTAACACTCTCTCCCCCTTCTAGAGATCACTGTCCTTAGTGATCAAGGAAGGAAAGTGTTTGCGAAACGGAGCTTCTGATTCCCAAGTAGCATATGTGAGTGGACCGGTAGTCCATGCTACTAAATACTCTGGTATGGAGTGATTTCTTAACTTCCGCTTCCCTCTTATCAACAGCCTAAAATGGAACATCTGGCTGAGATGCTCTCTTTTCTAAAGCAACTAAACCATCTACACAATTCTCATCTCGAGAAATGTATGGTCTCAACTTGCTAAAATGGAAAACTTGGTGAACTTTACAATTATCTGGCAAGTGCAATTTATATGTGACATCACTAATCTTCTTGATTACTGTCCAAGGTCCATAAAATCTAGGGGATAATTTGGGTTTCTGACCCACTGTCAATGATGAACGAAGTGGAACCTGTAAAAACACATGATCTCCCTCTTGAAATGTTTGTGGTGTTCGGTCGATCTACAAATGCTTTCATCCTTTCAGCAGCTTGCTAGAGATTGAACTGAGCTATTTTTAAGTTAGCCTGCATATCTGTCAAAAATTGTGAGGCACTCGGAGATTTCCTAAGTAACCCAATGGTAGCTGGACTATGTGGAATAAATCCATAGATCACCTCAAAAGGTGCCAGCAAATGTAATGGAATTTGGAGGAAAAAAACTAAAATAGGTAAGATTTAGAACCCAATAAAAAACTGTCCAAATGGATATTTCCCCAAAGAGATATGACTCAAAAAAGACACCCTTGTCAACATTCTAGAGGGTGTTCCAAGAAACAAAAGCTCTGAAGTATTGGAATCGTTTGAACTACTAAAATAACTCCAAAAACATAAACATTGGTGATTAGGTTAATAGCTATATCAGGTACCATCATACAAATTTTCATGGAAATTGGAGCTTCCTACATGACTTTATGATTATCACAACATGCAGTAGTACCATTTCATGTTGCTCAAAGAACAAATGAAAGATACTTTCATGCTTTTTTTTTTTCTATGCATTTGAGCTAACTCACCTATAATAAAACCATATAATGAAGTGTTATGCATAAATATGGTTTCATGAGTAATAAAAAAATTTCATGTGCAACAAATCATTCATCATGAATTTATTTATCTACAACAAGCAAATTATGCATTGGTTCTAGTTCTAACAAAACACACATAGAAAATTCTAAATGCTTAAATCAATAGAGCTATATGTATATATATATACATATATATATATATATATATATATATATATATATATATATATATATATATATATATATATATATATATATATATATATATATTGATTATTAGGAAAAATTATTGCATGCAAATTGATGTCTATAGATTACTAAAATCATATTTTCTTTTTTTCAATGCATACGTCCACTCGTTCTCTCTTGTAAACAACTACTTGTAATACTAATTATATCTTCAAATTCATACAAATCAGTTTCAATGAAGAAGAATAATAATAAATGCATTAATGAACTTCCATGTACAATTGAATATTCACTCTTATTTCAACCCATAAACTCATTCAACAAAATCAATCAATGAAGAATTTCAACATCTAATGCATCATAATAGAGTAGCTATGAACAACAACCTCTTCCCTTCTTCTACTTCATTTTCTATAAGAAATTCAAGATTTGACATGTTCTTCATGATCCTAAATGAAGTTAAATATGAGGTAAATTATCTCCTATGAAAAGAAACCATGTCTCAAAACATCTATGAAAAAAATAAGAATTTATTCATGCCTAAAGACTCCCTCATGATATTATTTAGTCAACTTCCAAGCTCTGTAAAGATGGTCCATATCTACTCAGAACCTATCAAGTAATCTATGATTAGAAAGCTCTTGAATCAACTAATCCATAGCACTTTGAATTTTTTAATTTGGATATTCCTAGCTCAAGATATGACCATTTTGGTGCACCTAGGTAGGTGTTTCAAAAGTGAAACTCAGAGAAAAAAATAATGTGTCGAGTTTTTCTCTTTTTCTCACGCCTTGTGTAGGCGGCAGCAGCACATATATACACAGCAAGAGTGTGTGGTGGAGTGAGTAAGGTATGTTCCTCCTATCTAGGAGGTCTGGGGTTCAATCCCTCCGAGCTCCTCTTCATATCCTTTGAGAAAAGGACAGATAGAAGTACATACTTACCTCTTTGTGGAAGAACAGCTGACGGATGGCTACACAATATCTTTTTACTTCCCTGCTACATGCGAATCGAGGTGGCTCTTCTCTTTTGCAATGAAAATGCATCACACCCTGTCCCAAACATATGGGCAAGCTCCTCTTTTCTTTCCCCATGAATTTTCCTCAGCAAGATGATGGTGGCCTCTTCTCTAAGACTTTCCACTTTCTCACTCAAGCTCTGATACCAAATCAAAGTTCCCAATTAGCTACCTGCCACTCTCCTCCCAACCTTAAATAGACCTTGCCCTTGGCACCTCTAGAATCTTCTCTAAGGTCCAAACACTCCTCATATGGCCACTCTGAGGAGATGGAATAACCTTGAAGATCCGTGCTAGAGCCTTGGTTCCCTCGAGCTCTGGTCCTTGACCCGGCTAGGGTCCTTGACCAAATGCAGGTAGACCAATGGTAGACCATGGAGGTCAAAATAAATCTAACAAAAGCCTTCATACATGCAGTAAGAAAGGAACCTACATATATGATCTATGCCATACCAACTCAAGAATCCAAGAAAGATGATCCAGTACAGCTACCCAATCAGTACAAAGGCTTTCAAGATGTTTTTGAAAAGAAGAATGCAGATATCCTCCAAGAGCATAGACCTTACGATTGCCCCATAGATCTTCAAGAGGGAGCACAACCACCCTTTGAATCAATCTATAGACTATCCCCAAAGGAACTTACAGAACTATGCAAGAACATTGATGAGAATCTAGCAAAGGGGTTTATCAAACACTCGAAGTCTCTAGTGGGAGCTCCTATTTTATTTGTAAAGAAGAAGGATGGGACTCTCCAGATGTGTGTAGACCATCGTGGATTGAACAAATTCACTATAAAAAGTAGATACCCACTCCCACTCATATTAGAGCTCTTGGAATGCCTTGGAAAAGCAAAATTCTTCACGAAGATTGATCTTCGAGGAGCTTACAACCTTGTCAGGATCAAAGAAGGAGAGGAATGGAAGATAGCATTTCGAACAAGGTATGGTCATTTTGAATATGTAGTTATGCCATTCTGTCTTAAAAATGCTCCAGTTGTCTACCAACATATGATGAATGATATCTTTCGAGAATATTTAGATGATTTTGTTGTGATATACCTTGATGATATCTTGATATTCTCCAAAAATCTAGAGGATCATGAATTTCATGTAAAGATAGTCCTAGAGAAACTAAGAGAAAAAGGATTATATGCAAAATTGGAGAATTGCTTTTTCCATGAGACAAAAGTGGAATTTTTAGGGTACATTGTATTAGATAAAGGTATTCTTATGGATCCTAAAAAAATTGAGACAATCCTTGATTGGCAACCACCTTCATGTATTCGAGATGTACAATGTTTTCTGGGGTTTGCCAACTTTCTACAAGATATTCACCAGAGATTACTCCAAGATAGTGACACCTCTTACCAAGCTTATAGGGAACTCCAAATTCGCATGGACCGAAGAAGCAGAAAAATCCTTTCGAACCTTGAAATCAGCATTCACTACCACTCCAATTCTAGTTCATCCTGATTCTAGTAAGCCCTTCTTCCTAGAGACAGATGCATCAGACTTTGCCCTAGGAGCCATTCTTTCCTAATATGGAGATGATGGGCACCTACATCCAGTTGCTTTTCATTCAAAGAAATTTTTCCCTCCAGAAATTAATTATGAAATTCATGATAAAAAACTTCTTGCCATAGTGGACACGTTTGATACCTGGCATCACCATCTAGAAGGAGCAACGCATCAAATTACTGTATACACAGATCACAAGAACCTAGAGTATTTTATGACCACCTGCATCCTCAATAGAAGGCAATCTTGATGGAGTTATTTTCTATCCAGATTCAATTTTGTCATCACATACCATCCAGGACGTCAGCAATGTTAGTCAGATGCCTTGTCTAGAAGATCTTAGCTTGCACCAAAGAAGGGTGAAGAGGTCTTTGATCAATAAGAGAGTGTATTAGTCAAGTCTGAGCATCTCCAGTTAGCAAATATCTATTCAACCCATCATGAAGATTCAGCCTTGAATCATTTGATCCGTGAGAATCTACCACAAGATGAATTGTTTTGTAATGTTAAGCAGAAATCTCATGAAGGAAAAGTCCAAGAAGTAAATGAATTTCAGGAAAAGGATGGATTACTATCTATAGAGACCTATTGTATGTCCCTCCAGGAAAGCCCAGGATCCAAGTACTTCAACAACGTCATGACAACCTTGGAGCAGGACATTTTGGAGTAAATAAAACAATAGAACTCATATCAAGGGATTTTTGGTGGCCTCAAATGTGGAAGGAATTCAAAGAATATATTCGAACCTGTGACACTTGCAATATATCTAAGGTACTGCGACATAAACCTCATGGCCTCTTGCAACCTTTACCTATTCCAGAAAGGCCATGGGCTTCATTGTCTATGGATTTCATCACAGATCTAGCAAAGTCAGATAAGTATGATGCCATTCTTGTTATTGTGGATAGATTTACAAAGACGGCACACTTCATTCCAACTACAAAGGCAATCACAGGTGTAGATACTGCTAGACTTTTTCTCAGATACATCTTTAGGCTTCATGGATTGCCTGATGATATTGTCAGTGATCGAGGTCCACAGTTCATATCCAACTTTTGGAACAGTCTTTGCAAGCTCCTTAGTGTTCAAGTTAAACTATCTACAGCAAATCATCCACAGACTGATGGACAAACAGAATGGGTGAGTCAAGTCCTAGAGCAATACCTCCCTTGCACTAGCAACTATCACCAAAATGATTGGTTTGGCTTGTTACCCTTTGCAAAGTTTGCTTATAACAATAGTGCTCATGCATCTACTAAGCAAACTCCCTTCTTTGCAAACACAACATCTAAGAATGGATATACAACTCTCGAATCATGTCAAGAATCCAGTTGCCAGAGACAAGGCCCAGTACCTGATGGACATTCACAAAGAACTCAAGGAAGAGATCCATAATACTGAAGAACAATACAAGTACTATGCAGATCAACATCGTGCCTAGAATCCACCGTATCAAATTGGGGATAAAGTATGGTTACTCAGAAACAATTTGCAAACTTCAAGGCTCTGTGCAAAGTTATATCATCAAAGATTTGGTCCATTCACCATCTTGGCCAAGATCAATCGAGTCACCTTCAAGCTCCAGCTACCAAGCACCATGAGAATACATCTAGTTTTTCGTGTATCCATGTTGGAACCATATCAGATTTTGCCATTGAGGGGGGAGAGACCTAGTCCTTCACCACCTATCGAGATTGATGATCATGGAGAATTTGAAGTCGAGCATGTCCTAGATTCCAGAATATCCCGAGGAAGATTGGAATACCTTATTCATTGGAAAGGGTATGACATCAGTGATCATACTTGGGAACCTGCAAAAAACCTTCAGAGAGCACCAATCAAGGTTCAAGAATTCCATAAGAGAAATCCAATGAAGTCGAGACCAGATAACATGACCGCTCCTCGTGGAACTCGTCGCTTGAGGGGGAGGCGATGTCATGGACAAAGGAAACCATCTTGAACCTTAGATTCCATGTGAATCTTATATCTCATGATTGGTTCATAATTAGGAGAAACCAATGCTTCCATTATGTTTAGAACTACCAAAACCTTAAGATCGATTGTCTATTTGCTAAATTCTAACATTCTGAGGTCCTGATCGATTTGTTGACATCATTGATGACACCATCAACTCGCAACCACCTTGGGAACCGCCCTTGAAAACCTATATAAAGAAGGGTTGGCCACATTCATAATCATTCTTGCCAATACCAATCTTGGGAGCTCAAGGAGTCGTGATCGCCAAGTACTCTTCAAGTTCCAGTTCTAGTTCTTGTCTTGTTCCTTGTTCTAGTGTAGTTCTTGGACATCCTATCTTGTCCTCTTGTAATCTCGTAGTACGAGATCGTATTGAGTTCTTTCTTGTATCTAGTTCATCTCCGCAAAGGGAGTTCTTGTAATCCAGATATCTTGTCTCATACTTATGATCCCGGGTTGTGGGATCTCCTATATCATCTCTAGTCGAGTTATTCATACCTATCAGTCCCAGGTTGTGGGACATCTTTTATGATTCACGTATTCTTGTATTGTTTTCCCTTCATGGGTGTTCTTGTTATCGGAAGTGTATTTCCGAAATCTTGTCGACTGTAGTCAGAGATCACAATCTAGTGCTCCCCTAACATTAAGTAAAGAATCACTTTCCTAAATTATAGGCTTTATCACACCTACAGATGATGGATGATTTATGGCTATTGTGAGGGGCATTTTAAATTTAAATTTGACCTCAATCTATGCATGATATCTTGCTTCATGTTGCACCAAGTGGCTTCAGTAGATTCTCCTCATCCTTCTTGAATGCTTTTGTATGTAGAAAAGCTTTGATACCAATGATGGGAGAAAAATAAACTTTCCTATGCACCCTTGAAGTATAGGTGGACTCTTTGAAATTAGTACTCACGCAAACTACTCACTCTTTGAAATTGAGGGCTGAACCCAAGAATTTTTGCAAACACATAAACCACGCACAATGAGTTGGGTAATACAAGTTATCTCACTCACATTTCTTAATTCTAGTATAAGAACCAATGCCTCCAAGACCAAAAAGCTATAGCCTTAGTTAGGCATACAGAGATAGACCACTCCTCACTTCTAGAACTAGTTCTTCTAGAATATGCAAAGACTCAACAGGAGTTTTGAGAAAACTTTAGAAGACAAGAATAGCTTTCCAACAAACCAAATGTTACAAGAAATGAGTGGATTTGATAAGGGCATCTTATCACTCAAAGCTATCTAGCTCATACACACAAAAATCTATGAGCTAGATATAGCTTAACAAAGTTGAGTGAAATTGCTAAAGCAAGCACGTAACTTGCTAAGCAAGGTTTCTACTAGCTTATTCAACTCTCAAAGATCTAACACACGTGGGATCACCCATTTAGAGTGCATACTTTTTGTTCATATAGATTTGAAAAGAGTCCCTATAACCTAGCAATCAGTTTTCATAGATTATAGGCTTTATCACACCTAAGTATGATAGATGATTTGTGATTGTTATGAGAGGGATTTAAAATTCGATTTTGAACTCCATTTCTTGTGCTTGATATCTTGCTTCATTTTGCTCCAAGTGTCATACATTGAATGATTCAATGTTGCAC
Source organism: Ceratopteris richardii (assembly GCA_020310875.1). Classification (NCBI taxonomy): domain Eukaryota; kingdom Viridiplantae; phylum Streptophyta; class Polypodiopsida; order Polypodiales; family Pteridaceae; genus Ceratopteris; species Ceratopteris richardii. The sequence continues at coordinate 73,113 of MU260227.1, read as the reverse complement.
TAGGGTTGAAGCTTGAATTTCAACATTAGTTGCAAATCATGAAGTAGTGACATAAAGGAAATTTCAAATTACAGAAGTTAGAGTTAAAATTATAGTAGAATCCATACTCATAGAAAGTAATTTTTGAGAACTTATAGTTGTTGAGAAGACGTAGACATAGTAGTTCGAACTAAAAGCTCTTAGTAAAAGGCACGACTTATTTTATATAGATAGGCAACTACTTTGCCTAATAAACATTGATTAGAGAGGTTTTAGATCATTCTAGGTTATGCCCTTAGATCCTTAGATCTGATTAGGGTTTAGGCCCTGTCCCTTAAACAATAAAGTTACAAAGATTCTTTGTTTAGAAGACACGAAGTCTAAGCTTTCTTCCACCTCGAAAAGCAAAAGTAAAAATTAAAGAAAAGGAAAAGTAGTACATTAATGTTTGCTGCCCACAAATTTGAAGAAGATGAACAATAAGAAGAAAAGGAAAAAATAAATATTTCAGAAAAACGAATTGCATTCTTGAAACCACTACTAAATAAATAAATGCGGGGTGCATGAGATCGATGTATGCAATAGGGAAAATAGTTGCATGCTCTTATAAGTGTATACATACATGCATAACATGTGAGGATTTATATAAAATGATAACTATACTTGATAAGACATGAAAGATTGTTCTAGAAAGTTCATTAGCACCTATAAGGATATTACTATCTTATTTTCAAAGTTATATGTTGCACAAGCGTATTTTTTATTCTAACTTGAGTAATTTAAATTGAATTTATTTCCAGAATAACATTTTCAAAATAGAAACCATATTGATGATTGTGAAGAAGTTTGAGAAATTCTAAACCGATTTTAAAAAAGGATTTTGATACTACTTAGAGTGAACTTGCAAGTTGGATATTGAGTACAATGTGCAAGTCTAGTGGGAATGAATGTCAAGAAGATACCAACTTGCCGATTGCAAAAGGACAAATACTTTAATGAACTCTCGATGTCCTCTATTTTTATACTAATTATATTCTTTCTCTCTCATTTGATCTTAACTACTTTATGTTCTCTTTTCTTGTACTTGCAGACCAAACTAGAAGAAGGTTAGATGCGCATAAGGATGTGAGGATGTATGTATGTGTTCTATATTTATATGTGTGATGTGTATGAGTACCTTAATATTCATGTGACTAATGGCAGGTATGTGTGCAAGTGTGAGTGCATTTAACCCTATGGCAATGTGTGTGTCTACAAATAAGTGAGTATGTGTGTGCGAGTTCTTGTGTGTATGATTGTGTGTCCAAATGAGTGAGGATGTTGGTATGAGTTTGTATAATTGCTTGTGTGTGTGTGATTGTGTGTCCGAATGCATGTGTGTGAATGTGGCGTGTATGTATGTGTTTATTGATCTATGTTAATGGATCCCCGAGTGTATAAAGATATATTTCTATGAGGGTATCCATGAGTATGTGAATGTGCATTCATATGCATGGAGGGGTGTGTGTGTGTGTGTGCATGTATGTATAGGGAAATGTGTGCATAAGTTTGCATGAATGTATCCGTTTATATGTATATATTTATGTCAGAATATATTTGTGTGAGCATGTGCGGAAAGTAAGGGTATGTGTATGCTTAAGTGTTTGTGTATGAATACGTGTATGTGCTCATCCGTAAGTCTATATGTGGTGTATAACTAATCCTCAATGCGTCCCAGGTGATGCGCAAAGATTTAGGAAGTGCTACACCTTAAGAGTATCCACATTCAAAAATCATGAAGCCATACCCATTTGCTCTTCACCTGGAAAACGAAAGCTAACATTACCGCTTGAAAACTTTCATTCTTCCGTCGGAAATTGCCAGAATAGAATGAAAAATAAAAGTAGAATTCTAACATGGGATGTGAAGTCAAGGACAAGTTGTGAGTGTCGATGTTATAGAGAAGTTGTCAGTATTGACAAGTTGTGGATCACGATTCACCATTGAATGACAAGTTGTGAATATTGTGGATCACCATTTAATCGCTTTGCACTTGCACTTATAATAGGAGGCATGCTGGGGTGCACAACTACATCAGATGACGTGGCAACTAATAATTGGGTGAAGCGGGTGTAGACCTCCCTTTCGCACGATGTCTGCAGACTGTCCTGCTGAATTGACGACTTTTCTAAGATCTCGTAAGCTGTCTTTCGTGTCTGAACTTCCCACAAGTTCTACGCCGTCGCCGTCTACTATCATCGTCATCGTCATCATCATCTGCTTCCTCCCTTCGAAGTTCCCTTCGGTTTCAGTACTTAGTGTGTCCCGGTCTTCGGCCACGGATTGCATGCTGCCGGCGCTCATTGCTATCTATTGCACCCACGACTGCAGAAGTGCATGCGCCGCAAAGCTACTTAAGTCCAAGACTTCAAATCAGTTTATCTCCTCAGGGCAAACGTACAAGCTTGCGCCGAGCTTGTTTCCTTCACGCGGTATGTTGGTAATAAGAACAAGTACGTTGTTCACTTTTTAATGGCATCCTCGATAAAAGAAATACAACACGCTTTTCACACTTAATAGAAATTTAGGTTAAAACAATGCTTATCATCCGTAGATTGAGAATTGTCACGGATACAGCTCACTTCCATCAGCATACCGTGGTCCTATTCGCCTCTTAATTTTGCTAATTGATTTCTGACCTCAACCCCTCTGCTCAGTCATATCGGCATACCGCTGATGCTATTTGCTCATGGTTTCTGTCGTGCTTATGAACAGTTCCATTCTTGTTATGGATAAGCCATTAGCCCACAAATCGAATGCTTCAGGCGTATCAGACGTACGATTCACCTAAGATTTAGGTGATCGCCATGAAGTTCAATGAGACGTCCCGTAATCTGCTTATGCAGCTCTCATCCAACATTCACGACAAATGCGTAACATGCTTCGGCTTAATCTTCCTCCAATATTCCCCCCGCATCAACGTAGGCAGTGTTGCATTTTTTTAACATCGAGAATCTCAATTAGCTAAATTGGAAGGTTCTCTGCTTTGTATTTTGTCGGATTAATTTTGCGCCATTCAGTTGAATAGTAGGATAAAGGGTTCATTCACAAGTTCTGTTTTTTTCCTTTCACTACCCGAAAGTACTATAAAGGGTTCAGAAATTTCACAAGAGAATACACATTTCGTACTGGGTATATTTGGGTGTATTGCTGTCAATTTGTTTCGTCTTTTGTTCTCTGCATTTCCTGTCGCCAAATTACTACACTTTTTGTTTTTTTTCCGGCTTAATTTGCGCCATCCAGTTGAACTAATAGTTTATTCAGCATGATCTGACGCTGACAAGTCGTGTTTATATTGCAAACTTATGAAGTTTATATTCGTTGCAGGCTCCATGGACTTATTGGTTCTAAGGGTGTCTTCATTACTCATGTTTGTGCTGCTCATGCTATGCATTCTAGCAGAAGGAGCGACTCTGTTTTCTGAACTAAGCGAGAGCCTCGCAGTCTATGTCACTGGGGCGGACAATTCATCTCCTAATGGCAAGTGCACTTTCTCATCGATGAAGCATTTGTATGTGCTGAAATTTTGAAGGTCACTGGAAAATTTCCAGTTTGCCACGAACGAAATTGCGAGCTTTTGGAGCGAGGCAGGTGCATGCCGAGCTGTGATGGTTTGTGACGGTAGACCGATAGGAATTCCATTGCCTCCAGATCATCTTAGCTCTGTATGCTCTCCCTTGTCTTCGGGAAGCTTACATAAGAATCTGCATCCTTTTGCTTTCCCTCTGCACACTAATTGCGTAGAAAAAACCCCGGATTTCGCATTTTCTTTCTATTTGTTCCTTCCCATCTGCAACGAGTTCAATTTCGGCGCTGACACGCGAGTATTTTTTTTTTTCCCCGGTTAACTAGTGCAGGGACTAAAGCTGGCACAAATGAGTTGTTTGTGACATGGGCGTTAAACTCAACGGCGCAAGTGGACGATAGTGCATACAGGTCAGTAGAGCTGAAGCTCTGTTTTGGTGCGCCGAGCCAGATTGACAGAAGATGGAGGAAGACAAACGACATATTATCCAAGGATAAGAGTTGCAGCTTCGACATCGGATCACCTCAGCCCTACCAGCGTGCAGGAAACTCGACTGTTTGGATCGTGGGAAACGATATCCCTTTCGCACAATACTTCGTCCGTGCTTATGGTCTCGACTCAGCCGGAGAGAAGGTTGCGTACGGCCAGAGCTCAAATGCGCAAAGGACCAGCAATCTCTTCACTGTCGAGCCCATTTCAGGAAGGCGTGCTTCGATCGACATTTCTGCGGCAGTTTTCTCAGCATTTTCTGTACTTTCTCTCTTTGGGTTTTTTCTCTACGAGAAGATGTCTGCGAAGGGAAACAAAGCCTAAATTGTTATATCTAAGACAGTTTCCTAATAGCCTACCCATCCCGTTCATGTAAACAAGCAATTTTATGACTAGCAGTAGAGAGTGTTGAAAGGTCGACTCTATGACCTCCTTTTGAAGAATGCTCATTATGAACATCCAATCAGTTTTCTTAACAAGAATGAGGCACACACACTAGTTGAATCATGTCAAATGTTTTAAGAAAAATTCCACATAAACCTTTAGCATCCTTGTTTTCCTTTCGGATCCCTTCAACATTAATGTCAACAGTCATACTTTTTGGGCATCATAAAATTACAAGTTTCCCATTTCACTTTATGCATTTCATTGTTAAGGTGATGCCAATGTAAGAAAATAATAGCACAACAGAATAGACGGGTAGACAGAATTGAGAGGAAAATACGAAAAAAGATAGATGCATTCTAAGAGTTAGAGAACTCAAACTCTCAAAATTCCAAGAGTAATGTAGTTACAACAATGGTGCTATACATCCGTGCGCTCCCAATGTAGACAAACTCTAGATAATTGGCTTACTAGTGTGAAATACTCTGTAAAGCTCAACCTAATCCATGCTTATATAGCTTTTTGGTGGGGAATTAGTATAGATAAGCATAGTTGGGAGATACAAAATGGCAGAACAAATATACAATCCAACAATATCTCCACGACTAGAAGTCCTATTCATGTCTTGATCCTATGGGCTGAGGGGTGGGATAGGCCCCCTGGATCTTGTAGAAGGGGGCAAGTCCCCCTCTGTATTCCCCCCATTAAGGTTCAATGGGGAAACTACACAATGCCACAAGGCCTTTATTTTCGCCTTGAATTGGAAACCCAATGGCCCAAAATATTATGTCCTACCTAACCTAATGGCTAGGTTCATAGAGATCATCTACTACCATCAACAATCACACATAGACCTCATCTAACTTGGATGTTCAATTTCCATAAATGTCAGAACTCTCACAATGGCTTCTCCTCATAAAGGGGGCCTTACAACTTAGAGCACCATGGATCATTTGTGGTCACTTTGAGGGTGAAGCATTGAGTATATCTAACTACGAACTCATAAAGTTGATACCCAGCTCATAAAGCTGATGTGTTTAAGAATATTAACTTGAAGAGTGCAAATAAAGCAATGACTAGACATAAGGAAAACCAACATTTATTTTTTAACCTTGATCTTTCCCAGTCTCTTCCATCAAGTCCATTGGAATACTACACTCATCGAGTCATCTCATATGCTAATTCCATCGTATGCTTCCCCACACTATAGGAATCCTATTCAATTTTTTGGGATTTTTAAATCCTCTTCCATTCCTACAAGTTTCTTTTTGTGGAAACTTCATTCAGCATCATAATTCTAATATTGACCATTTGATATATGTAGTATGTGCACATTTTCCTTATAGTTTCTTTCTCGCTTGCAATCTACCCACCTCAATAGTTGATGGATGTCAAGCTCCAATCTAAAAACAAATAAAGAATACTCAAAGACTAGGGTAGTGGTAAGGAGGCCTAGAAGTTACAAGTTTGAACCATTATAGTCACACTTATACAATTCAAATCAATCGATCAATTGACAACCAAAAAAGTTACTTCATGTCATTGGTAGCTAGATCTTAAAGTTAGGGAACGTTTTAAGTTACATTATGTTAAGGAAACGAAAGTACTCTATGTGATTTCATTACCATTCCTTACTTGTCAACTTCCATTGAAAGCTCTTATCACTAAGGAAGCACCCCAATAGCTTAATCTATCCCCTTGTTGGCTCGTTTAATGTATCTTGAGTTAGTCATAGCTCAAAACATGTCGAAGCAATGAAAGGGCATATTACCTCTGAGTTGAGTAGATAGCATCTCTTTATTCTTGAATTCATTTTTGTTGGAGCACATAGCATCTTTTTATTCTTGTATTCATTTCTGTTGGAGTTTGATGTATGGGGAACCACATGAACAACACAAGGAAGAAGATGAAGCTTAGAGCAGAACACAACACTGAATGAATTACCAAGGGAATGTACAAAAGATATGTAACCCATTAGGGTTATAGGCATATATATAAGCTGAGGGAAAAGACCCCCTAAAGAAGGAAAACAAATACCTCGATTGTCCTAAGTGTAGTCACACACATCACTATCAAAATATATCAACAAATCCCCCTAGGAGCGATGTAGTGACCAAGGAGTTGGTATTCATGTATAAGGAAGTACCAAGCTATGTGGAAAGAGATTAATCCACAAAAGCAAGTAAATACAATGCTTTGTGGAAAGTTTCAAACTTCTCCCTAGGCAGAGCCTTTGTGAAAAGGTCTGCAAGGTTATCGTTTGTGGGTACATATGCCAAATTGATCTCTCCAACACAAAACCTCTCTCTGAGATAATGATAGTGCACTTCATCGTGCTTTGTATAAACATGGAACAAAGGGTTCCTTGCATCTATCAATGCACTTTGATTGTCAATGAAGATGGTGGTAGCAGAAGAGTGACCAACACCCAAATTAATCAAAAGGCATCTGAGCCACACATACTCAACAGTCGTTGTGAAAGCTCACCTATACTCAACCTCACAACTAGAAGTGGCAACAATAAGCTACTTCTTGCTCAACCAAGATATGCATGAGCTACCAAGCATGAAGCAGAAACCACTAGTGGACACATGAGTGTCATAGCAACCAACCCAACCAAAATTATCTGGCCGTAGTGATCCCCCTTCGAATAAAATAAATCCAAGCAGCCGAGCACCACTCAAGTAGTGAAAGATGCACTTAATCACCTCCCATGCTTGACACCTAAGCAATGCATAAATTTGCTCATATGTGAGACAACAAATTAAATATCAGGGCAAATTATGCATAAGTAAATCAAGCATCCAACAACCTAGTGATAGAGAACAACATCAAATGCATCTTCAACATGATGAAGACTCAATCATAAAACTCTTTCCATAGGATTGGCAATAGATTTGCAATATTCAAGGCCAAAAAGATGCAGTAATGTGTCAATATATATTTTTTCTTACATAACATTATTCCTCTATCAACTTGAATAAGTTGAATGCCCAAATAATGAAGAAAATACCCCAAATGTGACATCTCAAAAGAGGTACACAAATCAGCCTTGCATTCAGCAATATGTTTCTCATTAGGACCAATGAGCAACAATTTATCAACATACACAACAATGATCACAAATACATCATGTGCAATCTTAACATATAACGTGCTCTCAGTTGGGCTTTTTCCAAACCATGTACAATCAAGTAGGCATGTATCCTTTTATACCAAGCACGTCGTGCTTGCTTCAGACCATATAATGCCTTTTACAACTTGCATATTTTGTTTTCATGCACTTTTCACACAAAAGCATGGGGCTTAAATACATACACTTATTCATGTAAGTCACCATTCAAAAATGCAATTTTAATGTCCAACTAATGTACATTCCAACCATGATAAGATGCAAGTGCATAGATGCTATGAAGAGTGGTCATTCAGTATGTTGGTGCAAAGGTCTCATCAAAATAAATGCCTCTCTCTTGAGCATATCCTTTGGCAACAAGCCAAGCCTTATTCATGTCAACTATTCCATGAGGCTTACATTTTACCTTGTATACCCATTTAGTGCAAATGGGCTTTTCGCTAGGAGGAAAATCGCATAAAGACCAGGTACCACTCTTCATGATAGCATCATAATCAGATTGCATAGCAACCATCTAGTTTTCTAAATTTTATGCTTCATCAAAAGAAAGAAGCTCACTCTCATCACAAAGACTAAAAGTAGCCATTGCATAGTAATTTGATGCAAAAGAAGCATTGTGAGATCCTGAAAGAGTAAGATATAATAGAGTTGCATATAATTTGCTATCTCATAAAGTCTCCACCAGCCATTTAGGCATAGTTTTTTCCTTCTCTATATCAAGCCTCTCATCAACAAGTGCATCATGTAAATTTGTGTGAGAAATTGAAAGCTCTGCATCATCATGTGGAACCTATAAAGAATAGGAAATCACCCTATTTGGATCAAGACTTAACTATCCACTTGTAAAAAGAGGTAACAAAGTGTCATGCACATGTTTGGAACTAATGGATGTCTCCTTAGTACATGAAAGTAATGGCTGAATTCGATCTTCCACAAAAAAAAACATATCATGACTAACCAAAATGCATTTATTCTATGGATAACACACATGATAGCCTTTGCTTTTAGAACTGTGCCCAACAAGAATGCATTTCACTACTTTATCATCCAATTTCTTGCATCGATGTTCAGGTAAAAATGCATATGCAAGACTACCAAAGACATGGAGATTGAAACATGCATGTCAATGTTTTCTCATGAAACGGTATGAGAATTTTCATCCACATAACCGAATCATTTGCGTTATTTGTGATCTTATACATCCCATGACATAACATTTGTCATATCATGTTTGTTGCATGATAACACCTCTTAGATGAGGTGGCATGCTTTGCCACATGGCATCATTTAGATGCATTGCCTCAATGGGAAGGTAGAAAGGGAGAGTGAGAACCAACTCATGGCCGACTCCCGTGAGGAGATGGACAGCTTGGCGATCGGGTGGCATAAAAAATATACCTCTCTATGTGTGTGCTTAGAGAAGCAATGTATGATAAGTTGCAAAAGATGTATGGCAGACAAACAACTAAGGTATCTGCCTAATATTGGTATCAGAGCCCATGATCCAAGCCACTCAAAGGTGCTCGATTGCATGATAATGGATTTGAACCCATGCCATCTCCTTGGCATGGAAACAAACTTCATGTTAAGAATCGGTAAGAAATCACGAATATCTTAGCTACAATGAGCAACGCACTTGAGGAACTATGTATGGTAGAAGTAGAGAATGGGAGAAGATCTTGAATATCCCCTTTCATTTATAGGGAAATGAGGATAGAGTGTCTACTTCTCTTCTTTGCCTTTTGATTTTGGAGCCACACAAAGTTTAAGGGATAGGAGTTAAAGAGCAACTTCAAATGAGGATCGAGAACAAATGAGAGAGAGAGATGGGATGAAACTCTTACACTTGAAGAGTTTGTAAATGAAGAGCATCCCTTCCATGAGCTTTTTTGTACTGTGGTTACAAAGTGAAAGAGGATGGACCTTCATGTTAATCACAGGTATTACCATTTCAATTTTGAAAAGGGTTTGACTTTAAGGGAACAAATGGAAGGTTTGGCCGCCAAGCTCTTGGAGGCAAATCATGTGTACGGAGAGTATGAGACATATACTCACATCTAGAGTCAAGGATTCCCTCAAATTGCAAGAAAATATAGGTTTAAGGTATTCCAAAATATCCTACTTGCATGATTGTTTCCATAATTTATAGGTGTATTTTGGATAAGTAGCCGGCTTTGGAAAAGGGAAATGAATAGTGATTGTCCATAGATTGATGGGAAAGACCATGCCTACATATAGTGTGGTGTATGGACTTCCATTTAAAATCAAGAAATCTGAGAATTAGCTCAGAATGGTGGGAGTTTGAAGCTCCACAAGAACCCCTTCCATCACTATTTGACAAAAATTCCAGCACGTGAATTTAATAAATTCCCATTTTTGAGGAGGAAAAAAGAGGTGCATTAGGTAAGGATGGATGGGAAAAACTTTAGATACTAACAGCATATCCTATGAAATTCAATATGGAATCATTACATTCATTAAAAGGATAATTTTGGGAGGAATTTTACTTTCTCAAAACCCCCTTTCCTCACTTTTTGAAAGAAATTTCAGATGCTAATTTTTGCAAAACTCTACTTTTGGAAGCAACAAAAGAGAGCATTTAAGAGGATTCCCATGGAATAATGTATAAATGCATGGAGTTTCATATATATATTTGTTGGAAGTTAATGTACATTTGGTACATTTCAACAATGGAGATCCAGGAGGAAGAGTCTCCAACTCTTGAGGAGGTGGAGATTTGGTGAAGGAGAGGTTACTCTCATTGGAGCAAGAAGTCTTCTACGAGGTGGTGGTAACTATTTTTTGTGAGTTAACCTTGTTGATTGATTTACAATTTTGTTACACTATTTTGTGAGAATAAGCTTAGCTTCGTTGCTTCGTTCACTTCACACACTTAGATTATTTCGACATAATCTAAATTTTGTATCATCATCTTCTTGGATATTCTTCCATTAGTGAGTGCACCACTTTATATGGTTGATTAGTACTCCCATATTGTAATTTGGACATCTATTTTCTGTTGGAGCAAGTCTATGACAAGCCTAAGTATTGGCTTGAGTCCCACGAAGTCATGCAAAAAGCTTTAAAATGAAGACTATGTAAAGTTCACTTGTGAACTACCTCTTGTAACTTTTGAAGAGTTTACTTAATGTAAAAGTGAAAGAATCTTAAGTGGTTGAGTCCACTTGATCAAGAATAGAAAGAGGAGCCACGAATTTGTGATTTGTGGTAGGTAGAGAATCAAATCAATCATTGATTGATTGGAGAGTGATTGAGGGAAGTTAGCCTCCCAAACTCAACTATAAATAGATGGCAGTTTTAGTCGTGGTTAGAGAGACCTATGTGAAGACCTCCAAGAGCTGAGCTTTATGCCATATCAAGGTGTGATTACAAGGCACACATATGTATCAGTAAGTCCATTGTATTGTACAAGCAATATACTTTCATTTTCATGATTATTTGAGTTCATATGTCCATGTTCTTGTGAAGTGTACTACTCACTACCATTACTCTAAGTTTTCTCAGTCAGATTGCAGAGATGTTTTCTATGAGCTTGGTGCATCATTTTCAGTGATTTCACTTGGTAAAGTTAGCTCTATAGTCTGCTATATGCTCACAAATTTTAATGTCATTTGGATGTTGCAATCTTCAGTTATGTTCAGTTGAAGTCAACAGTGTCTGTTCAGCTTCACTTCTGTATCAGGTACCCGACTTTTTCACTCACCTTCTCAGAGCCATTTCTCACTGGTTACTCATCCAAATTCAATGAGTTAAAGCTTTTTTGATTTAGCTTACTGTCTAGTATAACTATACAAATTTTCATAATCATTGGATTCCTACATTTTGAGTTATCTCTATTTTTCTGCTCACTAGTCTCAAACTGTAGCAGCCCGTGAAAATCGGGATGATGTCATCACTTGTTAAAACTCATTCTTAGTGTGTGGTTTATTATTTTTTGGCCCTGATGTTATTTTTGTGAAAGATGCTATTCAACCATTACTTTCATGTACTAAGGAGACATCACTTAGCTCCAAATACATGTATGAAAATTTGATGCCTCTTTATACAAGTGAATAGTCTAGTGCTGGTCCTAATGAGGCAACTTCTTAGACTTTACAGGTTTCATGTGATGATGGAGATCATTCCATTTCTGATGCACTTGTTGATGAGGGAAGTGATACAAAGGAGGCAAAAATTATGCCTAAATAACTGGTTTAGAATTTGCGAGCTAGCAAATTAGATGCACTTCTATCATATCATATTTGTTCAGACTCTCATAGTGCTTCTCTTGCATCCGATTTCTATGCTATGGATGCCTCTAGTCTCTGTGATGAGAATGAGCCTGTTTTGTTTGAAGAAGCATAAAATTGAGAAAATCGGATGGCCGCTATGCAATCAAAATATGATGCTATTATGAAAAATGGTACTTGGTCTTTATGTGACTTGCCTATTGGCAAGTGAAGGCCATTGACACTAAGTGGGTATACAAGCTAAAGCGTAAGCATGATGGAACAACTGACACGTATAAGGCTAGGCTTGTTGGTAAGGTTTATGCTGAAGGAAGAGGCATTGATTTTGATGAGACATTTGCTCCTACATGCCGAATGACTATTGTTCGTAGATTACTTGGACATTGTAACTACATTTTTGAATGGTGATTTGCATGAAGAAGTGTATGTTTTTCAGCTCCATGTCTTTGTGTAGAAAGGGCATGAAAACCAAGCGTGCAGGTTGAAAAAGGCATTATATTTTGAAGCAAGCACAACATGCTTGGTATGACAAGATATATGCCTACCTAATTGCGCATGGTTTTGAGAACAGTCCAACTAGGAGCACCATGTTTGCGAAGAAAGCATGTTAGTATGCCAAACAATTATTACCTAAAGGTAAGTGTGTATATAATGCGATGAGGCAGGAAATATTTTGACAGCATTTCCTTAGAAAAATGGAGTTCAACAAATTTTAACCATAAACTCAAGCATAAGGCCTTGTGGGACAATGGCACATAGTCCATTTACTATAACATAGGGCTTGGCAAGCCCATGGCATGCACGCCATATACTCAAATATAAACTCCAAGACCTGTAAAAAATATAAAAAGCTAACAAGCACATTTTGCTTGCATAACCTTGTACTTCCTACAATTATCTATCCTGCAAACCATCAAAAGTGTACACCTCGCAAGTTGATCCATACTTTTAAAATTAAAACAATGATCAACCTTGATGTATTCATTCCAATCCATGCATGTATATACAAAACATGCCAAAACATTAAGTAAATTGTTTGAAAATGTAAACCATACATCCCTGAATGGTTTAATGTCCGAACTATATGCATCCGATCCCTTCCTCTAGACTTTTCTCACAAGGTCCTAAAAATAAAGCTTTGAAGTTTCCAAGAGCATTAGATCACTTCCCAAGACCTCAAGCAGAGTCACGTGATTACCAAGATAACATAAAGATACCAAAAAAGCATGTGTAATCTATCTTAAGACCTAAAAAAAAATTTAAGGACTTAAAAATAATGATAAAATAAAATATACATAATGTGCAAGTGGCTCAAAGTGAAGTTATTTCAATCATCTTCCCGATTTGCAAAATTTGGCTCCCAAAAAGTAGTTTTTGAAAATTATTCAGAATTTGCAAACCTGTAGAAACCTAGAAAAATACATAATTTTCAAAAACAAATTTGATAAACTCAAGTTAAATCTTGTGCTCTTAAAAATGAGCCATATGACATCCATTTTGGAGTTTTCTAGCCCATGACATGGCCTCTCCAATCATGACATCTCAAACTAGTGGACTAGTGTAGGGGCTAGAAAAAAAATAAAAAAGTGGTTTTTGAAGTGCCCAAAAGCATTCTTCCATCAAGAAGATCTTAAATTTCTCTCCATAATTTTAGAGAGTAAAACCATCTCAATGAGCTTCTTAGCTATCTTCTCTTGAATATAGTGGTAGTGTACCTCTATATGCTTTGTCCTTGCATAATGCACTCGATTCTTTGCTATAGCTATAACACTCTGGCTATCTGAAAATATCTGAATGGGTTCATGTACTCTCACATCAAGATAACTGAAAATCTTCTGCAACCAAACTGACTTTAGAGTAGCCGTAAATGCTGCATGATATCCAACTTCACATGATGAAGTGGCAATAGTGGGTTGTCTCTTCGAAAGCCATGAGATAAGACAATCTCCAAGATAAAAAAAATCCACTAGTACTTCTTCTTATGTTTCTATCACCTGCCCAATCAGAATCTGAAAATCCTTTTCATAACAAATATGTAGATTTTGAAAATACCATAGCATAATTTGAAGTTCCCTTCAAATATCAAAAGATTCACTTTACTACTTTCCAATGTAACACTATCGAATTCTGCATGAACCTTGATACTTGAGAAACTGCAAACTGTATATCAGGACGTGTATTACAAAGATATATCAAGCAACCAACTGCTTGACTATATAGAGTAGCATCAAATGGATCTGCATCTGCTACCATTTATAAAGACATGTTGTAATCCATAGGTGTTTGCATAGGTTTAAAATCACCCATCTGAAACCTTTCCAAAATTTTCTCAATGTACTTCCGCTGTGTCATATAGATACACTCATCTCAAAACAGAAACTGAATCCCAAGATAATAATGTAAAATGCCTAAATCATTCACATCAAATGTTTGCTTCAATTCTTCTTTGAACATCTGCAAATCTGCATCTCTGGGACCTGTGACTATAATATCATCCACATAAATGATTGCTATAATAATCATACCTGTTTCAGCTTTGACATAAAGAGTAGGAGCTGCATCTGAGTTATGGAAACCAATGGATAAAAGATATTTATGTATGTATCTTTTCATACCATGCTCTTGGTGACTCTTTAAACCATACAAAGCTTTTACAAGCTTACACACTAAGTGTTCTTTACCTATCTCTTCAAAACCTTCTGGCTGTTGAATATACACATCCTCATGTAAATCACTATTTAGAAAAGCAGTCTTAATGTCAAGTTGATATATATGCCAACCAAAATGTGCTGCTAGAGCAAGAATTGACCTAATAACAACCATCATAATCAATAGCTTTTTGTTGTGCATATCCTTTGACAAGCAACCTGACCTTGTATCTATCAATAGTACCATCTGCTTTCCTTTTGATTTTGAAGATCCATTCTACGCCTATAGCCTTCTTTCCCTCTGGTAACTCACATAGCTCCCAAGTTTGATTCTTATGAATAGAATCAATCTCTTCTTGCATAGCTTTTCTCCAAATAGGAATGTTAAGTGCATCTTTGACACATACAGGTTCATCTTCAATAGTCGCAAGTGCCAAAACATCATGAATCTCAAAGTCTTCAGCAAAACTTACATGATCTTTTTGTTGTTGCTGTTTAGTCTGACTTCTTGTTCTTATATGATCGTGTTGTTGTTGTCTAGTCTCACTCCTTGTTCTTCCAGTAAAAGTTTTTATACCACTATCTTTCCAAGTCTGATATAACCATGTAGGTGTATCATTAAATAGTGGTGGAACTTTTTTTGAACTTTCAGCTTCCACATGTTCTGGAACTTGTCCTGCCGAGGTACTAGGACTTTTGGAACTCTAACTTCTTCCATTTCTGGAACCAAAGTCTCTTGTGGAACTGAATCTATAGAAGGTTGTGAAATTCCTCTTTCTTCAACTCTTTCTTGAATCCTAGGAATTTTAACTCTTTCCTGATATGGCTGAACATCTACATCTAGAATCTTTCTAAAAATTCCATAGTCATTTTCACTAATGAACTTTGGAATTTTTGCTTCTTTATCATAAACCTTATCTTCAACATTATAAGCATTACGTGAAAGAATAACTTCACTTGTCTCTAAAACATAAAACCTGTATCCTTTAATCTCAACATGATATCCAATAAAAACAGCTTTCTTTGCCTTTACATCTAGTTTGCCTCGATCCTTTTTCTCAATATGTACATAAGAAAGTGATCCAAACACTCTCAATTAACTCACATTAGGTTTTCTACCATAATAAGCTTCATATGGTGTGATTACCTTTAAAGCTTTTGTAGATGAACTGTTTAAAATATGGTTAGCTGTATGTACTGCATCAAACCAGAATTTTGGTGAAAGCTTCTTGGATGCCATCATGCTCTACATCATCTTAACAAGTACTCTATTCTTTCTTTCTGCAAGACCATTCTGCTGAGGCGTATAAGCAATAGTAAGGTGTTGAGTAATACCTTTGTCATCAAGAAATGTCTAGAACTCTTTTGACAAGTATTCTCCACCTCTATCACTTCTCAGAATCTGGATAGTTTCCTAACTTTCATTTTCAACCATAGCTACAAACTTCTTGAACATAGGAAAGACTTATGACTTTAACTTAAGACCATAGATCCATGAGTAGCTTTTAAAATCATCAGAAAATAGACCAAAATACCAAAAACCCTGAATAGATTCTGCTCTCATAGGTCCATTCATATCTGAATGAATAATCTGCAATTTCCTGGTAGCCGTAATATGACCATGTTTCTTGAAAGGAAGTTTATGCATCTTACGTTCAAGACAACCTTCACATATATCTGAATCATCTGGTAGCTTGAATGAGGGTAAAATCTCAACCATACCTCTATCTTTGATACTCTTGAGAGCTCCAAAACTGATATGTCCAAATCTTTCATGCCATAGCTTCATATCTTCCACCGGTGACGAAGATTTGACTGCATATGCCTGATAGATTTTTGACAAAAAAAAAAGATCCCTCCTCTATGCTCACCTTGTAAAAGACATTTGTCGTCTTTATGTGATAAGATCTTAGAAAGATCTCTCTCAAATACAACTTTAAAACCATTACTTAAAAATGCAGATATAGATAGTAGATTCTTCTTCATTTCAGGTACATAAAGGACATCTGAAATCTAAAAAATACCACCTTCTTTTGACTTTAGGGTTATTGTACGTATTCTCGCAACATCCAAATCATTGCCATCTACAATAGTAGCTCTTCTACCTGAAGAATAGGAAAGAGAAGAAAACACATCTCTACAACCTGTCATATGCTTTGTAGCACCTGAGTCAAATATCCAAGGACTTGCTGAAAGAACTTGTAAAGCTGCATGATCAAAAGATACTTCCTCAATAGTGATATAGGCATAAGAATCACCTTGAGATTTCCCTCTTTTATCATCTTCTACAACATTACCTGATGCCTTTTTCTTTTCTGCTGTAATCCTTTTATAACATGCTGACTTAAAATGTCTAGGTTTCTTGCAGTAATAACATATTACTTCATTCTTCTTAGAAGACTTCTCTTTAGATGTAGTAGATACAGAATCTGAAGTAGAAGGTGAGAGGGACCTACTTTCCTTCTTGGATTGCTTTTCCTTTTGCTCCTTCTTCTTCTTACCCTTTGATGAAGATAAACGTGCTTCTTCATTCTCTTCCATTCCCTTCCACTGATCTTCATCTTGAAGCAACAAGAATTCTAACTCTTCAAATGTAACCTCTCTATCTCTTGTGGTAAGGGTAAGAGTGGTTATGAAAGACCGATATGAGGTAGGAAGTGAATTAATCAGTGTATTTACCATTTCTTCATCTGATATCTCAATTCCTACATTTAGAAGTTGATCTCTCAAGTCAACGAGTCTCATAATGTGGATTTGAATTGACTCACCAACCTTCATCCTTGTATTTGCTAGTTGTCTCCTCAAGTGAGCTTTCCTAGAAGGATTTATTCTCTGAAAAAGATTCTCAAGCTTCAACCAAGCTTGACTAGAACTTCTGCAAGATCTCATCTGTGGTAGAATATGCTTTTTGACATTCATTGCTATGAATGAAAGTGCTAAAGCATCTCTAGCATCCCATCTTGGCTGATCTTCAGTAGGAGGAACTCTAGGTAAAGACCTAGCAGTGACCCTGGATATAGAAGTGGTTACCTCTTCTTCAGTTGGTTCTGTAATTGTGACTCCAACACCTCTTGAAGTTGTTGTATCCCCTTCTTCATCTTCTCGTCTTGGTCTTGTTAAGGATCCATTGACCATACTCCATAAATACTTTGTCACTAAAATATTCATCATCATGAAACTCCACATGGGAAAATTAGAAGATCCATCCAACTTGTCTTCAATCTCAATTCTAATCTCACTCATCTTAACTAAGTGTGTATGTCAATTATGCTCTGATACCAAGTGTTGGAATTTGGGGCCCTAGGATCGTTCCAAACTAAAACCTTTTGAGCATACACAACTTAATTGACAAGATGAGAAGTGAGATAGAGAAAGAAATAGAGACCTTGAGACAAGATTAGGGAACGTAAGATGGATGCTTACCCACTAAAAAATGTGAAGAGATGGATAGGTATGTGCTTGAAGATGAAGAGGTGTTGCAAAATCCTTGATCTACACCAGCCAAATGAACTCCAAGAGTATATGGTGGGCCCTTTTAGCTTGCCAATGGCTGTATTAGACACCCTATGTACCTTGGAAGATCACTCTCAAAAAGATAGATCAAAACAGATAAGTTGGAGTTAGCTCAGAGGTGAAAACTTGCTATTCTTGGTTCATACACCTGTCCAGTGTTTTACATAATTCTCTGAGCACAGCAGCAATTAGCTTAATTCTTCTTGGGGAAGTCTAGGTATCTTAAAGAGCTAACTTTCAAGAGTAATCTCATCAAAAATAATAAACCACACACTGAGAATGAGTTTTAACAAGTGATGACATCCTCCCGATTTTCACGGGCTGCTATAGTTTGAGACCAGTGAGCAGTAAAATAGAGATAACTCAAAATGTAGGAATCCAATGATTATGAAAATTTGTATGGTTATACTAGAAAGTAAGCTAAATCTAACAAGCTTTAATTCATTGAATTTGAATGAGTAACCAGTGAGAAATGGCTCTGACAAGGTGAGTGAAAAAGTCGGGTACCTGACAGAGAAGTGAAGATGAATAGACACTGTTGACTTCAACTAAACATAACTGAAGATTGCAACATCCAAATGACATAAAAATTTGTGAGCATATAGCAGACTATAGAGCTAACTTTACCAAGTGAAATCACTGAAAATGATGCACCAAGCTCAGAGAAAACATCTCTGCAATGTGACTGAGAAAACTGAGAGTAATGGCATTGAGTAGTACACTTCACAAGAACATGGACATATGAACTCAAATAATCATGAAAATGAAAGTATATTGCTTGTACAATACAATGGACTTACTGATACATATGTGTGCCTTGTAATCACACCTTGATATGGCATAAAGCTCAGCTCTTGGAGGTCTTCACATAGGTCTCTCTAACCACGACTAAAACTGCCATCTATTTATAGTTGAGTTTGGGAGGCTAACTTCCCTCAATCACTCTCCAATCAATCAATGATTGATTTGATTCTCTACCTACCACAAATCACGAATTCGTGGCTCCTCTTTCCATTCTTGATCAAGTTGACTCAACCACTTAAGATTCTTTGACTTTTACATTAAGTAAACTCTTCAAAAGTTACAAGAGGTAGTTCACAAGTGAACTTTACATAGTCTTCATTTTAAATCTTTTTTCATGACTTTGTGGGACTCAAGCCAATACTTAGGCTTGTCATAGACTTGCTCTTACAGCTCCCCCTCAAGCCAAGTATGCTTTAGGTCTTCAATCTTCCAAGATTAACTACAAACCAATCATAGCCTTGAATTTGCAAAGCTTTGTACCATCCAATGCTTTGGTTAGAATATCTGCACATTGTTGATGAGTGGACACATATGATATTTGAATCTCTTTGCTTAGAACCTTCTCTCGTACATAGTTATAATGAACTTCAATATGTTTAGTCCTTGCATGAAAAATAGGATTAGCAGCTAAGTGAATAGAACTCATATTGTCACCAAAAATAGTTGGAGTTCCAAACTCCAATCCAAGATCTTTGAATAATGTCTTCATCCACATAGCTTCCTGAGTAGCTATGGCAAGACCTCTGTATTCAGCTTCAGTAGAAGAGAGAGCAACTGTGGGTTGCTTCTTGGATGACCATGAAATAAGATTTGAACCTGCAAAGGTAAGATAACTTGAAGTGCTCCTTCTATCTTCCTTGGAGCCAGCCGAATCTGCATCAGAAAATAGCTTCAAACCTAAATCAGATACATAAGGAAAATAAAGTCCTTCATTTATGGTTCCTTTGAGATACTTGAGAATCCTTTTGGCAGCATCCATATGTGGTTTCCTTGGTGTGTGCATAAATTGACTTAGCACACTCACACTGTAACATATATCTACTCTTGTCAATGTGGCATAGTTGAGACTACCCACTAGACTTTGATATGATGTGATGTCCTCTATGAGTTCACCTTCATGTGAGCTCAATTTGTGATTGACATCCATTGGAGTACCTGCAATCTTACAATCTTGCATCTTGAATTTTGCCAACATGTCCTTAATGTACTTCCTTTGAGTGAGAAACAAACCATGATCTTTGTAGACAACTTCCAAACCTAAGAAGTAGGTAAGTGAACCCAAATCACATATCTTGAACTCTTCTCTCATCTGATCTTTGATCTTCTTCATACCATCTGCATCATTTCCTGTCAATATAATATCATCTACATATACACATAGGTAGACGACCTCAGAGTTACTCTTTTTAATAAAGAGTGAAGGATATGCCTTGTTTGGTTGAAAGCCTTTGTCCTACAAGAATGAAACAAGCCTGAAATTCCAAGCTCTTGGATCTTGCTTGAGACCATACAATGCTTTGTTAAGTTTACACACATAATCAGGATAAACTTGATTCTCAAAACCAGGTGGTTGTGCGATATATACCTCTTCTGTTATCCAACCATTCAAAAATGCATTCTTTACATCTAGTTGAAGTATCTTCCAATTTTTGGAAGAGGCAATACTAAGCAAAACCCTAATAGTAGGCATCTTTGCCACAGGAGAGAAGGTCTCCTCATAATCAATTTCCTGAGTTTGTGCAAAGCCTTTTGCTACAAGCCTTGCCTTATACCTGTTAATTGAACCATCGGAGTTTTCCTTGAGTTTATAGACCCATCTTGAGCCTATTACCTTCATGGATGAAGTCTTGGGCACCAAATCCCAAGTGTTGTTTTCCTCAAGTGCTTCAATCTCTTCCTTCATTGCATGCTTCCATTCTGTTTTTGCTTTGGCCTCTTCAAATGATGATGGCTCCTCTTGGTTTATGTCCTGTGCTATGTAGGTAGAATGTTTAGTTACTAATGAGGTGTCAAACCCATACCTTTCTGATTTTTTCTTTTCCCTCATAGATCTTCTTAGGCCATGATGTGATGATTCTGCCTCATGTCCAAGTTCCTGCAATTTTGCTTTACCTTTAGACTTCCATGCTTTGATCTTTTCCATATGAGATTCTTCATCATCCTCCGAGGTGTCTTGTTCTTCAATCTTTGGTTGTTCTCTACCAAGCTTTGGAAAATCTTCTTCAAGATTATATGGTAAATTGACCTTCCTGCATGAATCTTCATACCATGAATTGTTCTCATCAAAAACTACATCTCTGCTTACCAAGAATCCTTTGTTGGTAGGGTTGTATAACCTGTAGCCCTTTTGATTGTTGTCATATCCAATAAATACACACCTTTCTGCCTTTGGATCCATCTTGCCTCTAACCTGTGAAGGAACATGAGCAAAAACAATACATCCAAAAATTTTACAATGATCTAAACTTGGTCTTCTTCCATTCCAAGCCTCATATGGAATCATCCCATCAAGGGATTTTGAAGGCAACCTGTTAATCAAGTAAGTGGTTGTAGATACAGCCTTAGCCCATAAGTAATTAGGTAAATGCTTTTCATTTAACATAGACCTTGCAGCTTCAACAATTGTCCTATTCCTCCTTTCTGCCACTCCATTTTGCTCAAGAGTGTACCTTGTAGTTACCTCTCTTTTGAATCCTCTTTCTTGAAGAAAAGAATCAAAATCATGGGAGAAGTATTCTCCCCCTCTATCTGACCTTAGCCTTTTTAGTGATTTACCTATTTGATTCTCCACAAGAGCCAAATATCTTTTGAAACATGAAAAAACTTCATCTTTGTGTTTCATAAAGAATAGGATAGTCCATCTACTGCAATCATCAATAAAGGAGACATAATACCTTGATCCATCCCAGATATTGAAGCTTCCTTGCTAGGTCCCCATACATCTGTATGAACCAACTCCAAGAGATCTTCATGCATATAACCTTTCTTCATGAATGGTAACCTGTGAGTCTTTCCAAATTGACATGCACTACACTTATAAATCATATGTTGTTTTGACAAATTAGGGAGTCCAAGTACACTTTGGTCCCTACAAATTTGCTTTAATGACCTTTCACCAATATGTGCTAACCTTTTGTGCCATACTTCCAGTTCTGTGAGTGTATGACTACCATAATTAAAGAGAGCAATGTTTCTAGTGTCCTGTAATTCAAATGTGAACAATCTACCTGTCTTTTCAACTTTTGCAATTTTTCTGAATCCTTGACTTGGATCTTCAACAAATGCTCCTGCTTTTGTGAACCTGACTTGCAACCCTTTCTCTACTATCTGCCCAACACTTATCAAATTCTTTGTAATGGTAGGGACATAGAGTACCTTACTGAGTAGGTTGATGTTTCCATCAGGTGCTTTGACATTGCCTATTTTCTCCACAGGATGTTTTGTATCATCTCCTCTTTGTACCTCATGCTTATTCCTTGGATCTTCTAAATCTGATAGGAGTGCCACATTTCCTGCCACATGATTTGAACAACCTGAATCTATGTAGAAAACATGCTCATCAGATTTACCTTGTGGCATAGCCTTGTTCATGATCAATAATGAATCCTCTTTGTTTGAGTCTTTTGTGTAGTTATTGTAGTCTCTCCTTCCTTTGTAGCCTCCTTGATAGTTTGAATGATTGTAGTTGTTGTAGTTGCCATGGTAGTTGTTGAACCTTCCTCTTGAGTAGCCATAACTTCCTCTATTGTATTCTCTGCCTCTTTGATTCCTGGAATTCCTAAAGAAATTTTCAGTTGTATGATTAGTTAATCCACAAATAGAACATGAGTTGGAGTCTTGGGATCTCCCCCTGCCTTGTCTACCTCCTCTTCCTCTACCTCTTCCATGTCTTCCTCTACCTGCATAGTTAGCTTGATATGTACCTGCTTCATCATCCACTTTCTTTGCCTTTCCTTTGTTATCTTTGGACTTGCTTTTATCAGTGTATAAAGCTGAAGATTGATTACCTTTAGAGCTTTCTCCATTTTTGATAAGCTTTGCCTCTTGAGTAAGTAGTTGTCCAATGAGTGTATTGAAATCAGGTACATGCATGTCCATATACAAATCCATAGCTGTGGTGAATGCTTCCCACTTGTCATCTGCCTTCAAGTCATTGATGACCTGCCTTACAATTTGCTCTTCATCTATTACCTCTCCAATGCTTCCCAACTGATCCGCTATGTCCTTGAGCTTTGTGACAAAATCAGTCACATTTTGTTTGGGAGCCTTCTTGAGAGTTGTGAAATCCAGCCATAGTTGATGCTTCCTAGCTTTGGTATTTGAAGAAAAGAAAGCTTCAAGTGCATCCCACACTTCCTAAGATGTCTTACAACTTCTAATGTGAGGCAACAAAAAATGTGAGTTAGAGTTGAGGAGATAAGACCTTGCAAGTGCATCCTTGGAGCACCATGTGCTCAATCTTTCTTGCTCTTCTTGTGTTGGTTGACTTTTGTTCCTGAAACTTGGCATAACTTCATCTCCAGCCTCATAACCATATAAACTTCTACCTTGGAGATAAGCTTCCATTCTTAATGACCAAGCTGAGTAATTAACTCTATTCAATTTGTCAATTGATGAAGGAAATCCATCTGCCATGTTGTCCAACCTTGCTCTGATACCACTGTGAAGAGATGGATAGGTATGTGCTTGAAGATGAAGAGGTGTTGCAAAATCCTTGATCTACACCAGCCAAATGAACTCTAGGAGTATATGGTGGGCCATTTTAGCTTGCCAATGGATGTATTAGACACCCTATGTACCTTGGAAGATCACTCTCAAAAAGATAGATCAAAACAGATAAGTTGGAGCTAGCTCAGAGGTGAAAACTTGCTATTCTTGGTTCATACAACTGTCCAGTGTTTTACATAATTCTCTGAGCACAGTAGCAATTAGCTTAATTACTCTTGGGGAAGTCTAGATAGCTTAAATAGCTAACTTTCAAGAGTAATCTCATCGAATGATATAGGCAATAGCCTTTGCTTTCAGAACTATGCCCAACAAAAACACATTTCACTACTTTATCATCCAAATTCTTGTGTAGTTGTTTAGGTACTAATGCATATGCCAGACAACCAAAAATGCACAAGTGAGCAATAGATGGCTTGCAACCATGCCAAGCCTCATATGGAGTGATAGACTACAATGCTTTAGTGGGACACCTGCTAAGTACATATGTTGCGCACGTAAGAGCCTCAAACCAGAAACTACGTGGTAAATATGTTACACTACTAAGAAAACCAATTATATGGGATCATAGACATGGGTTTCATGAGAGAGCATCGATGGGTAATTATGTGATTCAAGTGATGGTTAGGTAGGCCAGAGGCATAGCACTAGCTCTATGACTTAGAGCATAGATCCATGACTCAAGAGTAGTTTGGATCTATAGAAAGGTACTTAGACTCAGTCGTGGTACCTACAAACAAATTATTTTGGAAAAGAAAAGGATATCCATTGTCACATGTTGACTAGAACCAAACTAAAATAGTTCAAGGATATGGGATTCATTAGACTCCATCTACATATTCCATTATATATATGGAATATATATTCCGTTTAGTATAGGTATGACACCATGAATTGGAAGACGGTTCCACTAGTATGGGATGATGGAAAATACTTTCGTTTGAGTATTCTTCTTCTATGGCCAAGGAGGAAAGGACTCACCTTTCATGGTGGCATCTCACACTAGATCAGAGGAGAGCTCTTAGTATACATCTCCTTATGACTCGTAGTTATCCTTCATAGTTTAGGGAAGATTTATTCTTCCAATAGAGAATGTAATGGGTGATTTTATCACCATTAATATCACATACTTACTTTATAGTCTCATGAAGGACAATTCTCTTAGTGTGGATCATATAGATCCATGTAGAGAGGATGGTTGGTAGAGATACTTTTTTAGCATGGATATATATGTGTTTATTATGGTATCATTCCATATCTCTATTGACCATTTTGGCAGAGGGCTTTCACCCTAACAAGGAATTTATTTCCTCCACTCATCACCATACATCTTCATTATTTATGGAAGATTTGTCCTCAATCTTCATAGGAATGTATGTAATAATGGATTATGCATTAGTTATGGAAGAGAGGAGCAAATGAATTCATATATCTATCTTTTAAGGAAAGTAGAAAGTGGGAATTAGCTTAGAGAATGAGGAGAGATCTCACTTTAGCTTAGAGGTTTCACTTTAGCTCTTTTTCCTTGAAAGAGACAAAGGAAAGGAAAACATCATTTCTTCATAGGAGAAGAATAGAGTATGTTTTTGTTTAGAGAGAAGAGGTGTTTAGAAAACATCTCTTAGTCTACATTCTAGAAGGGATTCATTTACTCTACTTTTTAGTGTAATTTTCGTTCACATGGGAGTCTGATTCTCCATTATTTTGGAAGAAAAAAACATGGATAACTTACGTGCATGTTCTTAGCTATGGACAATTAGAGCAATTGGATTCAAAAAAATCTCTTCGAAAGGGATAGGGAAAGTGGAACAGATTCCACTACCCAAGCTCTTTTCCTTAGATGAGATTTGAGAGAGAGAGAGAGAGAGAGTTTCACTTTTGTTTAGTTAAGATTGTCTAGTAGGAGGGGCACTCTTCTATCAAAGGCAATAGGGAGATCAACTAATCATGGTGATTAGATTGGGTCTCACCCCTAGACTCTAGAGAGCAGTAATGTTATTTCTAGTGATGGTCCATGACTAGATGAGATGATCTAGTTATTGACATTAGTGAGATTAGGAGTAGATTTATGAATCCTCTCTTTAAGTTTTCTAGGAGATGTGGATATATATAACCTATCGAGGTACCAAATTCTTAGTGGTGTTACATTATGAGGATGATGTGTAAGCATCAATTAGGAGAATGGGTACTTAGGGATTATTTAAATCTCCAAGGGAATGATTTTTGCATTCACATGGCAAACAAGTAGGAAGATTAGAGTTTGCACTAGTGCCAATGGATGCTCTTCCAATAGAATTAAGTCCAAAGGTAATGGATAACAAATCAGAGACTGGTTGGTTGATGGAATGTAAAGATTGCATTTTTACTACCAAGAAATTCTAATATATGAGCTAAGATGATGAATTTGCATAGTTCACAAGGTAGTTTAGATTAAATTATTACTTGTGTGTACACTCAAGGTTAGAAAGACCTAGAGTGGCATGAGACCAAATCTATCATTTAGCCCTACATGGATTTGGAGTCATTTTTTATGGCATTTTGTTCTATATTTTAAGAATTCTATGGTTTTTTATCTCCATTATGATATGGTCAAGCTTATAAGCTTGGAACTTTACACTTATCTTTCATACTATTACTCCATAGAGGATACATCATATGGACTTAGGTCATTAAGATGATGTTATATCATGGGAGTGATAGTTTGCAAGTTGAGTGTATATGGGAGATAGCAGGCGCCATGCAGACGGTTTCCCACCTGTCGAGCACTTTCTTCTACCATTATGGACATTTCATCTACTCGAGGACGAAAATGTTTTTAAGGTGAAGGAAATGTCATATCATGGTTGGTTGCATGATAACACATCTTAGATGAGGTGGAATGCTTTGCCACATTGCATCATTTAAATGCATTGCCTTAGTGGGGAGGTAGAAGAGAGAGTGAGAACCAACTCATGGTAGACTCTGTGAGGAGATGGAAAGCAGGGCAGTCGAGTGACAAAATGTGTGTGTGTGTGTGTGTGTTGAGGATAGTGATGTACCATGTGTAGCAAACGATTTATGATAGACAAACAACTAAAGTACCCATCTAATAACCATTCAGAATGCAATAATTTTGTGACCATCAAAGAGATCATGAGCTCTACATCTATCATCAACAAATTTCCCTTCTAAGCTAATTTTTGCTATTGGTGACACTGATAATAGATTGTTTTTTATCCTTGGTACATATAAAGCATCTATTAAATTGAATGTAATGCCATTTTCACTAGTCATAATAATCTTCCCAACTCCTATATCAGGATAAGAGGAGTTGTTAGGAGGTGTGATAATATTCCATATAGGAGTAAGCTAAAGTGAAGTGAAGAAACTGCAATGTGAGTGAAAATGTTTGGCTTTAGCATTATCAAAATACCAAACATAGAAGTCCACTATAGATACACACTATCAATGAGTGGTAAATGCACATTCCTCATTTTGAACAAGATTAACAATCTCAAATTAAGGAGGCCTCAATGATCAAAACAAGCTCAAAAGAATTTTATGATCCTATGTACCTCCCAAAAGAGTTGTTTTGAAGTAGTAATGTTCCTCAATATGCTCACCAAATTTCGTGCAATTTTGAGATAGTGAATGAATGGGTGTCCAAGATGCCCTGTAGAAAGTGACAACCTAGTTTCATATCAATTGCTGGAGTTCAAGGACTAGAGAAGCACACAAACAACACAAGGAAGAAGAAGATTCTTGGAGTAGAAACTGACTACATTTCTAAGTGAATGTACAAAGTTATGTAGCCCATTAGGGTTATAGGCACGTATACAAGTAAAGGGAAAAAAGCTCCTAAAATGGGGAAAATAAATTCCCCGATGATTCTAAGTGTGTCCACAGACATCACCACCAAAATATACTAATAGTGATTACTTGGAACTTGATTACTCTGCATAGGAACCTAATTTTGAGGTTCTTTTCCTTGACTGTCTATAATCTTTTTTTGAACCCAGATTTATGGAAACTTTTCTCTACTTTTATTCCAAAAAAATTTATGGTGATCATGGTTTTCCTTTTTTGAATTCTTATGTCCTCTAAGTTTGAGTCAATAGAGATGAATTAGTCCCTAAATTTTGTTAAGCATCATTGAGTTTTTCTTTTGGAATATAGATGGAATGATCTAGGTGATGAATCTTCTAGAATGTATGTAAGACAAGAAATCCAAGGATTTAAATAGTTATTCATATGATTTCTTTAGAGAAATGCATCTCTCGTTTGTCTATTATGTCTATGGTAGTTCCTTTTGTGAAATTGATGGGAATATAATAATAAATGATCCATTCAATTCCTAAATGTAGATTCTTTATAATACGTTTATCTTCACACATAAGCAAGCATTTTAAATTTTTTCTTACTTAGAAGTGAAAATGCATGAATGTCTTTATCGATACAAGGCATTGTGCTTCCATAGCTATGACATGAACACATGTCTGTAATAAACATTTGGATCCCTCAAATTGATGATAAATACATTACATTCGTTGTCAATCCTCAAATTATATGTGATCTAACATAATAAGGTAGATTTAATCTTAAACCAATCTTGATATGTGACATTATATGTTGATGTGATTTTTTGTCGTTAATCATGAAATTCAAATTAGAAAATAAAATAGTTTGGGAAGGAATTTAATAGAATTCTTTTAATAACCATTCCTTCTATATTCGTTTTGACTCATTCTAAAATTCTAAAACCTAAACTTGGGCTCCTTCGTTATATATTCTTTTCCCTACCTTTCTAGCTTTGGATCATTGTAGTCTTCCTAGAATCTCACTTTTGAAAGGTTCTAGCTACCTCTTGACACAAAATCACTAATAAAATAAGGCTGAATATCATCATCAAAGGTGGATAATTGGACCACCCCATCGTGGATATTGTATTGAGCACAGAAAGATATCGTCTCTTCTATATTTCTTCATATGTTGTTTTATTGTATCAATCTAAGTTATCTTCTCTATGTTGTTCATAGTTGATACGGTCATCATAGTAATCCTTTTTTCTTCATATAGTATCATATATTCTCCAATACATCTCTTATAGCTTTTTCGATTGATTTATATGTTACTAAAAAACTTATATCATATCCACTGATAAGTTTGTACTGATTTGAACATAAGGAAAATAAAATATGTAGGCAATATAACATTTTTTCCCTAGATCATGTCAATTGGGATTGCTTTTAAAGTGATTATATAAGTAGCCCAAAAGATTAGAATCCCATGGTGTAATTGCTTATCTCAAATCTATGATTATTAGATTAGTAGGCAATATACGCAAGACTTTATTAGTGATTTCAACTTATACATTAGTCTTAGGATGATATGGGATGATCTTCTGTGCACCACTAGAAGATCTATTATATTCGCTACGATTCATTTATAAAATCAATATTGTGATCACTTACAATCTCTATAGGAAGATTGAAGCTAGTGAAGGTATGCTCAAAGAAGAACTTGTTAGTAGTTAAAGCATCACATATTTATGTGGATTTGGATTTTAATCATTTGTTTATATGATTGGTGGTAGCTACAATGTAATCTATGTATGATCCTCATGAAAAAATAGAATAATATTTTTTAAAAAATATATTTCCCATTTGGCAAATTGGCTTCCTTACATCATCGGTCCTTAAGGGTATTGTATCTCATCCAAAAGGATGCTTTTATCTTTAGTATATCTCATATATCTTGACATAGGTTTGTGAATCCATTTGCAAGGTAGGCCATCATAATCTAGAAAAGAAGATCAATTTTGCAATCATTTCATGTGAAAATTATTTGCTTGCACTCTTGCATGGATTTTCACAACATGATAATACTCCACTTGCATATCATTGTAAGTCCAACTAGCAATGATGTGAAAATTCTTGGTACCAATAATGAGCTTAGGGGTTTCGGATAGAATAATGAAGTGGTCCATATATCAATATTGGGATTATATGTTGTTCCCATTTTGGAGCTATCTTTTCATTAAAGAGATAAGCCTCACAAAAAACATATGTTATTTCTCTTGGAGGCTCTTTATGTTAGGGACTTGATAGGTGATCTCCTCGAATTGTTTTCCATTTTGAAGAGCACTTCAAAAGCAGATTCCTTTAATCCGATGAAACGAAAAAATAATTGCTAATATTCTGTGGTTTATTTTCCAAGTAAAAATAGTTTTTGGTGATTAAAAAAAGCTTAAAATTTATTTGCTAGAAGAAATTGTATGAATTTCTCAATGCCATATACCAATATTTTCTTCAACACTATTCACTTGTCAACATGCATATGATATTAAAACTTTAATTTTCCTTGATCTTCTAATTTATCCAATTTAAATCCAATAGAATAATTTGAGGCATCTATGTGAACAGAAGAAACCTAGTTCTAGATTTGGAGGTTTAAGGATGTATGTATAGCTCAATCTTTGCTTGAATGCCTCAAAATCTTTATCATACTTTTTTCCACTAAGAATTAGTAGTAAGCCCATAGAAGGGTCCAACAACTAATGACATAAGTCATATGAATAAATATTTGACAATATCCACAATGGCCCATAAAATCTTGAACTTTTTTACATTTTTATATTTTAGATAGTTGCAATCACTCCTATTCTTTCTCTATTAGTTGATAATCAATTTTTGGACAATATGTGGCTCCAAATCTTCCCTTGTTTTACCATGAAGTCACAATTTTGAAGGTTTAGGATCATTGTAGGTTTGAATTTTTTTAAAGATCTTATCTATTCTTGGAATATATATCCTCTTTTTGCTAAGAATACACATAAGTCATCCAAATATACTTCAGGAATTTCATGATTCCCTTGAAATTTTGATACATTAATCTTTGGGAAGTATCTAGCACATTTGTAAGCCCAAAAAGAATCACCATACAAGCATATGTGTGTATGCATATGTGTGTGTATGTATATGCATGTGAGTGTATTTTTGTATAGGTGTGAGTGTGTATGTATATATGTGAGTTTATGTGTATATGTAGGTGAGTGTGTATGTATATATGTGTATTCATGTGTGCATATGCATGAATATGCATGTGTGTATGTAATATGTATGTGAGTATGTAATGTGCATGTGTGTATGTAATATATGCATATGTGTGTCTATGTATATGTGTATGTATGTGTGTGTATGTATGTGTGTTTATGTATGTGTGTGAATGTATGTATGCATATGTATGTGTATGGTATGTATGCATATGTATATGTATTTATGTGTGTGTATCTATGTGTGTGAATGTATGTATGCATATGTATGCGTATGCATGTGTATATGTGTGTGTATGTATGTATGTATGTATGCATATGCACATGTGTATATGTGTGTGTGTATGTATGCATGCATATACATGAGTATTTGTGTGTATGTATGCATGCATATACATGAGTATTTGTGTGTATGTATCTCCGTCTCTCTCTTTATCTCTCTCTCTTTCTCACTCTGTTTCATCTCTCTCTCTTTCTCTTTCTCTTTCATCTCTCTCTCTCTCAATCTATCTATCTCTATTTCTAATAAAGAAGAAAACAACCTTTTACATCTATATGTGTGTGTATGTATCTCTATCTTTCTTCTTCTTCTCTCTCTCTCTCTCTTTCATCTTTCTCTCTCTTTCATCTTTCTCTCTCTTTCATCTTTCTCTCTCTGAGCTCTCTCTCTCTCTCTCATCTCTATTTCTCTCTCTCTCTCTCTCTCTCTAATCTCTCTCTCTTTCATCTCTCTCTCTTGTTATTTATCTCTAGATCTCTCTCTCCCTCATCTCTCTCTCTCTCTCTCTCTCTCTCTCTCTCTCTCTCTTTCTCCCTCTCTCTCTCTCTCTCTCTCTCTCTCTTTCACTACAATAGATAGACTGTATACCGAGGCTTTTACTGAGGAAAATGAGCGAGCACAATTTCTCCCCGACGTCGGTGCAAGTGTGAGTATGCATGTTGGAATTAAAGTGCCGGTATAGGTGTCGATATAATTGTCGGTATGAGCACCAGTATAACCATCGGTATGAGCATCGGTACTACCAATGCTCATACTGATGGTTATATCCATGCATGTGATGGGTGCACCGTCATGTATATCGGCACCTACTAGGTGTACCAATGCTTATTCCGATGACCTTCTTGGGACTGTCGTCACTTATACCAATGACCATATCTGCAAAAAAAAATTTGGGCATAGTGTGTTGTCTTTTGCTACAGCAACATTACCATGATGTTTCTTAGCAAAAGACAATACACCTTGCCCAAAAAAAACCGATTACATGTGATATGTACTCTAATGGCAATCAAAATATGATTTCATAAAACAAAATATTATTGGACACAAAAGAGATAATCAGAATGAACCATGAACCATGAACCATGTACAAAAAGAGTTATATAGTTCATAAATGAAGCATGTACAAGAGTGTGGCAAACCACTGCCATATATGAGGCTTTTACAAAATGTGGCAAGCATTGCCATACAAGAATCAAATACAAAATTTGGTGTCCCATTGCCATACACATGGAGAGAATGTTCCATATTAACAATCCTACAACAAAGAACATTCATGAAATGAGATAAATTCACATGAGATTTAGAAACATGAGAGAATAGTTTTTTTGTGCCTAGTAAAACGCTTACTTTGTTAACAACTCAAACATCTTGAGTAGATAGTAATTCATCGTTGTTACCTAGAAAGCATGAAAAAAAAATATGATGAAATACATTAAATAATATATGCAAGAACAGTTGAGGCCCACAGGAAATAAAGGCCCAAAATAAATGAAAAAGTTAGTTTTGTCTCTCAAGGAATTTGATTTATCACTTTGTCATCAAATATTTCCTTTGTGCTCACCAATTTTAAGAAAGGTTTGAAATGTTTGTATAACTTAGGAATGAAGAAATTAAAGCACCTAAAAGAGAAATTCTTGCACTTAGATAGTGAAAGGCAGGATATATACCTTGTTTCTCACATGCAAATGATTGAGGATAACATGTATGTAACACATGTTGCTTTTGAATATTACTTTAGTCAAGGGATGCAGTGTTGTAGGGCTCCATTTGAAATTGCAATGGGTGTGTGAAATTTTAGATTACATAAGGTTCAACAGGGGCTTATGAATGGAGATCTCGTTTTTTATACATATCATATTCGGACCAAAGGATCTATTGGACTTCATGCAATGAATTGGATGATGAAATATTTTATCTTTCATTGTGAGGTTATGCCCACAACTGGAAGGTTACACTTGTCAGATAACTTTACTCGTCGAGAAGTATTTCAAGTATATAAAGAAGATATGGAAAGTAGAAATGAGTGTGTTGTATCATCACTTTACTCGATTATGGAAGGAATAGTTTAATAATGTGACTATTCCTCATAAAGTTAGAATGGGTGAGTGTTTAGTTTATGCCACTTTGAAGAACATGGCAAATGGGGCTACAACACCACAAGAAAAAGATAATTTCAAAAGCCTTCATCGGAACCATCGTGAGAGTCAACCTTTAGAAAGAAAGAAAGCAATTCATATCAAAGTAAAGCACTCGAAATTTTGAAGCGTTATATGTGTTTGTTGATTGATGGTATGGATTAAAAAAAAAACATGCTTGCCCAATTTTTATCGCGTGCCTAAGGACATTGGAGATGAAGTCCTTGTGCACATGCATTTGGTTGGTGCTTTGGTATACAATGGAACCGTAAATTCCAAGGTTTTATTCACATATCTGAATAGGCATAATGATCCAAACCTTATGGTTACTATCATTCATCGGGTTTTTCAATCATGTAAGGGTCCTTTTCCACCAACTCTATATTTGCAGCTTGATAACACTACAAGAGAGAATAAAAATTCTACAGTTTTTGGATATTTATGCATGCTTGTTGATAGACAAGTGTTTCAAAAGATTAAGGTAAATTTCATTGTGGTTGGGCACACTCATGATCACATTGATCAAATGTTTAGTATGTTCTCTAATAGGTTGGCACATAATAATGCTTTTATTCTTCCATTATTCTCCGAGTTGATTTCAAAAGCGTATACTCCAAAACCTGAAGTTCATTACCTTACACAGATTTATGACTTTAAGCACTTTTTCTCAGTAGGCCTTGATAAGACTGCTAAGGTTTTGGCTCCATTGTGTAATATTAGTTTCAACCATGTACTCTTGATGAGGAGGGTTGATGACATAACCCTTTTATTTGCAAAGCAGTATTCATGATCTCCTCGATGAGAGCCTAAAGATGGATGCAGATTCTTGTTGCAAGTGCCTAATTTGTCTGCGTATGGTGCAGAACAAACACCATATGAAGATAAAAACCATATGGAGAGATGTGGAAATGTGGTTGATCAACGTAAAATGTGGATGCATGTACTTATTGAAAAGAAGAGACATATTGAGTGTGCAACAAAATACGTTGGAGATCAAGATGTATCTTGGTGGGATGACTTTTCCAATCATCAAGAAGAGATTATAAAGAATACGATTGCAGGTCATTGGGAAATTGATGTTCCATTCACATGGGATTTTTGTACACAAAGGTTAGTGAATGTGGTCCAAGCATGTAATACAGATGCACTTCAAAGTTTTATCAATCCACCAAAAAGGAATATTTATGTAAGCCCAAGGATAACAAAACATGAGGCTACCATACCATTTCGGATTGCGAAAGTTTTAGAGGTCACTAAAGATATTGATCAAAGAAGAATAGAGGCTTTGATAGTGCATTGGTATTACACTAAAAGTAGTAATGCATTCACAGGTAAATATAACTTAGAAATGGTATCTGAGACCAAACGAACAGGCTCAACAAAGAAAAAGAATATTCGAAGCACATCCACTCTTAAAATGGATTATGTAGATATTCTTGTTTATGATTTTGATTTGACAAAAATAGGGCACTTGAGGAAAGCAACCACCAATATGACAGAGCAAAAGCTTCCAGATGTATGTGGTACAGCTAATCATAGGCAAACAAGAAGATTTGTGCATAATCCTACAAAATTTGGTATGTACTAGGATGAAGATAGAGCTCTTGTGGATATAGAAGAAGAAGAAGAAGAAGAGAGTTCTCAATAGTATTTTGAATAACTATCCAATATCCACCATTGAAAACATGTTCAATGTTTAATTTTTGTATAAGCTTTTTTATCACTTTTATATTTTTTATGTAGATTTTGGACATTTCAATATTAAATTGAGCAAAATTTTGGCCACATTTTGAGCTCCTTTTTTTTAGGAAATGACAAAAATGTAAAAAAATCAGAATGTTTTCACTTGATTTTTGAAATATGTGTATACTGGTAAAAAAGGTTTTCAAACATAAGATGCAATTCGCTTGATTCTCGATGCGGGTGTTCTCTTTTTAGGACATAGTTCTCGTTTGTTATGACTCACTTTTGTTTTAACTTTAAGTTATAGGTGAATCTTTTTAAATCTATATGAACTTTGAGTGGGTCATCCCACATGTGTGTGAGCTTTGTGAGAGTTGAATAAACTAGTAGACCCCTTGCTTAGCAAGTGCCCTACTTGCTTGAGTGATCGCACTCAACCTTGTTAAGCCATATCTAGCTCACAAATTTCTGTGTGTATGAGCTAGATAGCTCTAGGTGTTAAGCTTGTTGGCTGCATAAGAAAGTTTATTTTTCTCCCATCAATGAGAATTTTTCTACATACAAAAGCATTCAAGAAGAACAAAGAGAATACATTGAAGCCACTTGCTGAAACATGAAACAATATATCATGCATGAGAGATGGAGCTCAAATTTGAATTTTAAATCCCCCACACAATAGCCATAAATCATCTATCACATATACGTGTGATAATGCCTATAATTTAGGAAATCGTCTCAAATCAATATGAAATACACAATGTACATCGGTGATCTCGCATGTGTGTGAGCTCTTTAAGAGTTCAAAAGCTATTAGACCCCTTTCTTAGCAAGCCCCATGCTTTCTTGAGTGATTTCACTTAGATTTGTCTAGCCATATCTAGCTTATAGATTTTTGTGTGTATGATCAAGATAGTTGTGAGTGTTAAGCAGGATTACTTGAGTGTAAGTATACAAACTATACCTTCCACCTGATGGGCATGTTACACAATATACAAGTAACTATGTAAGATCATGGATCAAGTAACCCCCATCAAGTGACAACAATGTTGAAATCTATCTTGTGGTAGGTCTTTAGTCAAAGCATGTGCAGGTTTATCTTGGGTATGAAACTTCTCACGAATAATGTGCTTCGTGGCTAAGCAATCTCTAATGAAGTGATAATGCACCTCAATGTGGTTGGTCTTTTGATGATAGACTGGATTCTTAGCCAATGCAATGGCACTCTAACTATCACTAAGCAAATAAGGTACATGCTTAGGTAGACCTATATCGCAAGCAACACAGGGAAGAAAAAATGCTTCCTTACATGCCTCATTTGCTACAGCATACTTGGCTTTTGTAGTGGAAACAACTATACATTCTCGAAGACGAGATCTCCAATAGATAGCACATCCAACAAAATGAAAAATGAAGACTTAGAATTGTCTACACAACCAGCATAATCAGAATCTATGTAACCAAAAATGAACATTTCCCTCTACCCAAGCATAGACACTTGTCCTTAGTGCCACTTAGATATCTCAAAATCATCTTGATCGCTTCCCAATGCTTCCTGCCGTTCCACCTGGCATATTGAACCTATGAAGTACTTTGGATATGTACTCCCTTTGAGACAAGTATATGTATCCTTTACTTCTATCGCATGTAATGCACATGGCAAGAATATGTTTCGATCCCCCAAATCCTTCATATCAAATGTCTGACTCAACTTCTTTTTGAGAATGGACAAGTCATAAGAGGACTTCTTAGAAATCAACATATCATTGACATAAAGGAAAACAAGAATTCATAAAAGAATCAAACTTTTGGTACCATTGTCTAGGGGATTGTTTAAGTCCTTCTAAGCTCTTCATCACCTTACAAGCTAGAATTTATGTGCCAAGAACTACATATCCCTCTAGTTGTTCCATATAGATCTCATCCATAAGATCTCCATGCAAGAAAGAAACTTTCACATCCATTTTGACTAGCTCAAAGTCCTCCAATGCAGCAAATATAGAGGGTAGTCATCTTGACCACTAGAGAGACAATTTCCTCAAAATCAACACCACGTTATTGCTTAAAACCTTTTCAAAAATTCATGCTTTATACTTTGGACAAGCACTACC
The DNA here is from genome assembly GCA_020310875.1 of Ceratopteris richardii. Lineage (NCBI taxonomy): Eukaryota > Viridiplantae > Streptophyta > Polypodiopsida > Polypodiales > Pteridaceae > Ceratopteris > Ceratopteris richardii. The sequence goes on along the minus strand of MU260227.1, from coordinate 36,387 downwards.
TGATGTGAATTTCAGCTTATATACCCATTTACATGGTAAAACTTTCCTGGCATTTAGCAAAGGTATTAAATCCCAAGTACAATTCTTGTGAATAGAATCCAACTCACTCTTCATGGTATGCTGCCACTTGACATGATTCTTTGTCTGCATGGCCTCTTTGTAGCAAGAAGGCTCACTAGCATCTATTAGCATAACAAAATCTAAACTTGGAACATATCTATCAAGGTGACGTGAGACACATGTTTAACATCTCAATGGTTGCTGAAAAAAAGAACATTTGCAAACTCATCTGGTTTGTAATTCCCTTGAACATCCCTATGTGTAGCATTTTTATGCATGCTAACTAGAGGAATAGTGTAATAAAGTATGTTTATGATCTAAGGGTCCAACCAATTCAAACGGATCTAAAATTGGACACCATTTGGTCATCCGTATGTATGACCGAAGATGTCGAGTCTAAACTTACTAAAAGGTCATTTATTCTTGTAACCAAGTGATCCAGTTAGCCTAGTGGTTAAGACTGAAGGATGTGAAGGAGGTCTTGGGTTCAACCCCCCATGGGGTACATGGGGAGAGTGTTTTGCCCAAAGAGTTCTAGAACCTTCTAAAGCATCCACTTGAGTTAACTCTAGTTAATTGGGGCACTTGGCACACTTACATAGCTGACACATGGATGGTTAGTATCCACCTACCCAAGCAGGTAGTCCCGTGGAGAGAGCTATATATAGAGGCATTTGGTTGGGAGGAGAGTAATCTCTCTAGCACATGGTGGTCATTATCTTGCATTGGTATCAGAGCATAAGCATGCACAGAACACGTTTTTCTTCTTGCTTGAAAAAGATAGTTATTGCTCAAGTTTATGCACATGAATGGGTATATCCTTTTAAAACACTAGCAAGTAGAATGTTTGTGCATGGATGTTTGGGAACATGCATTTTCAAGCTCAAGAATTGCTTGATTTAAGTTTGGTACATGAAAGGAGAATGCTACAAACACATGCATGCACTCACATGCATTTGCATGCAAGAACAGGCATTTGCATATGCATGATTGATTGTTAATTAGTTGAATACTTATACTTTCATTACCTCTTTTTTCTAATTGGACTTTGGTAGCTAGGAAAAATACCAAACTAGGTAGTTGCAAGGCTCTTGGCTACCATGCAACTCAAGTAGCTAGTTTGTTTTCTCCCAAAGGTGATACTTAGGTATCACAAATAAGGAGTCTTGATTAGGAAAATTAGGCCTTTCGAAAGTCAAGTGTTCAATTTTCGTGCTCATTGGAATGGCAAGAAAATAAGGTTGCTTGAAAGTTTCCATGATGATTACATCTTTGGTAATGATGCAACTTGCTAAGCAATCATTGAAAGTTGAAAGAACTCTTTTAGAGAGTTAAGTTTTGGATTCATTTAAGCTAATCGAAACCTAAAGACGAAACCAAAGTAAGAAGTCTTTAGGAAACGAGATAAGGATCTAAAGACTTGAATCGAACTGTGAATCTTTATAGGAATACAAAGTTCCAAGATATGGATTTCTAATCCATGAACCTTTCCTATTATGTGTTCATAGTAGCATCTTGTATCAAACCCAAGAACAGGAATCAATATCACATAAATGAAAGTTCAAGTCAAAATTTCATAGTGGAATAGGAAACCATATCCTAAAGGTGATATTTATTCTCATAGTTTGATATTGAAGAAATGAACACAAATGAATCAGTAAAGCTGTCCAATATTGTTTGAAAGTCTCACAATGTCTTTCAAATATCCTTCTAGTAAAGCAAAGATTCCAAGATGAATCATTGGCTTAGTATTACTTGATTCCTTGATAGGAATATAAATTTCTTGAAAGAAAAATCTCCCTAGATGTGAGACTATAATCTTTCAACAAAAGTTTAATAGCAAGTAGTTTTGAGTAATTCCCAAACCCCCGATATTGGTTATTAAGTCCAAATATCGACATAACCTAAGGTGTATCAAAGATTCTTAGTTTTGGAATCTGAGAGGCATAAATGTATGCTTGGACTTATGTTGAGGGAAATATCTCTAAAAATCCCATGGGTAAGCAAAGATGCTTTTGTTAGTTTAAGAGATCTTAATAATAAAGACTAAATCTTTACTTTAGTCGCAAGGTCAACCACACTTGATCAAGCTTGGCCATGATTGTCCAAGAATGTGCAATTGGAACTACTCTTTAGATTTCCCAAGTATTGGTAATAAAATTCCTTTTTGGAATTATTCACTCAAGTCTCATTTATCGAATGGAAAAGTGTGAAAAGAGTAAGTTGTTCCAAATTTGAACAGAGTGAAGATATTCCAACAATGTAGTCTGCAACCATGAAGACAGTACTTAAGTTTGTGGAAGGTAAAACATAATGTTTACCTATCCTTTATTTCTTGGATTATATAGCATGTACCTATTTTTATTTAAGTCATATCCAATGAACACACATTTCTCTGCATTAGGATCCATTTCACCTCTTATTTGAGATGGAATATGTGCATAAGCTATGCATCCAAATATTGTGCAATGATCAAGGATATGCCTTCTTGCATTCCATGATTCATAGGGTGTTATCCCATCCAATGTTTGTGATGGGAGTCTATTGATAAGATAGGTGGCTGTAGATACAACCTCTACCCTCAAATAATTAGGTAATTTTTTCTCATTAAGCATAGATCTTGCAACTTCAACTATGGTCCCATTTCTTCTCTTTGCCACTCCATTTTTCTCTAGAGTGTACCTAGTTGTAATATCTCTCTCTCTCTCTCTTGATACCCCTCTCTTGGACATAAGCATCAAATTCATGGGAGAAGTATTCGCCCCCTCCATCTGACCTTAGGCTCTTTAGTGTTTTACCTATTTCATTTTCAACAAGGGCAAGATACTTCTTGAAACATGAGAAGACTTCATCCTTACGCTTCATAAAGTATAGGATAGTCCATCTGCTACAATCATCAATTTAAGATAAATAGTACCTTGATGCTGAAATTGATGGCTCCTTGCTAGGTCCCCAAACACCTACGTGGACTAGCTCCAACAAGTCACCATGAATATAGCCTTTCTTCATGAAAGGTTGTCTACATGATTTCCCAAGCTACCAAGCACTACACTTATATATCATGTACTGCTTGGAAATATTTGGTAGGCCAAGAAAACTTTGATCCCTACACGTTTGCTTCAAGTTCCTTTCACCCGTATGAGCCAATCTTTTGTGCCACATGTCCAATTTTGATAAGGTCTGACTGCCATAATTGAATAGAGTTATATTTCTAGTGTCTTGGAGTTCAAATGTAAAGATTCTACTAGTCTTTTCTCCTTTTTCAATTCTCTTGAGTCGTTTTGGATCTTCAACAAAAGCTCCACTTCTTGTGAATTTACCTGCGATCCTTTCTCTACAATTTTCCCAACGCTTATGACATTTTTTGTTATGGTAGGTACATACAATACCTTGCTTAGTAGATTTATGTTTCCATCTAGAGTCTTCACATTTCCAATCTTTTCCATTGAGTGCGTAGTGCCATCTCCTATTTGGACCTCATATCTATTTCTTGGATCCTCCAAGTCTCAGAGTAGAGCCACATTTCCTGCTACATGATTTGAACAACCAGAATGTATATAAAATACATGCTTATCTGTTTTACCTTGCTTCATGGTCATGTTCATCAAGTGAAGTGAGTCCTCTTGAGTTTTCTCTTTAGTTTAATTGTTGTAATCTCTTCTTCCTCTATATCCTCCTTAATGGTTTGTATTTTTGAAGTTATTGTTGTAGCCATTGAAGTTATTTGATCTTTCTCTTGCACTTCCATACCCTCCTCTATTGAAGCCTCTTCCTCTTTGGTTTGTAGGGTTCCTAAAACAATTCTCATTTACATGATTAGTTAGGTGACATATGGCACATGAAGAGGAGTTTTGAAATCTCCCCCTACCTTGCCTACCTCCTCTGCCTCTTCCTCTTGAACCTCTACCTCTCCTAGCAAAGTTTGGTTGAGAGGTACTACATTCATCATCATATCTTTTACCCTCTCCTTTGCTATCTTTTCTCTTTTTCTTATCTATGTATAGGGTAGAGGGTTATTTACCTTTTGATTTGTCTCCATTCTTCATAAGCTTTGCCTCATGTGTGAACAATTATCTCATGAGAGTGTTGAAGTTAGAACTTGCATCTCCATGTATAGGTCCATTGCTGTGGTGAAAGCTTCCCATTTGTCATTTTTCTTCATTCAATTGATCACTTGCCTTGCTATCTGCTCTTGATCTATGACTTCTCCGATGCTCCCAAGTTGATCTGGTAAGTCCATCTTGGTGACAAAATTAGTCACACTTTTCTTGGGCATCTTCTTGAGTGTGGTAAATTCCGTCCAGAGTTCATTCTTTCTAGCTTTAGTACTTGATGAAAAGAATGCTTCAAGAGCATTCCATGTCTCTTGTGAAGTCTTCTAGCTCCTAATGTGTGGAAGTAAAAGTCAGAGATTGAGTTAAGAATGTAAGACCTAGGTAGAGCATCCTTTGAGCACCATGTAGTTAACCTCTCTTGTTCTTCTTGAGGTCTTTGTCCTTGCGTCTGAGAATTGGCATCATCTCATCTCTAGAAATATAACCGTAGAGATTTCTTCCTTGAAGATATGCTTCCATTCTAAGTGACCAAGCTGAGCAATTGCCTTGATCTAATTTTTCTATGGATGAAGGAAAATAATCTCCCATGTTCAGTTGATGTAGTGCTGATACCACTATGAGGAGATGGTTGGATTCAGTCCAGAGATGAGCTAAACTTGCAATACGCTTGCTCTACACCTGCCAATGTGACTTTAGGGGACCTTAATAGACTCCTTCAACTTCCCAAATATGCATTTAGATCCATTATGTACTTTCAAGCATCATTGCCAAATGTTCGTACCAAAATAAATAACTTGTACAAAAGTACTATGAAAAACTTGCTATTTTTAGACTTCAACCTCTTAGAAAAATGTTCAATTTTCAATCCTTGATAACAATTGACCCAAGAACTTTTATAGACATCTAATGCAAGAGTTTAGCTAACTATTCCAAGTTATTTCACTAATGTAGATTGACTTTGCACTGAGAAATGAGTTTAAGAACTCAGGTGTGTAATCCTGACTTTTCAGGAAGAAGAAAGTGAACAGACACAGGTAGCTTCTTTGATTCATAACTCAAGATCCAATGAACCAAATGTAATGAAATTTGATATGTAACAAATAGACTATTACTCTAGCTATACTAATTTAAAGTAAATCAAATGATCAAATATGTGCAAAGAACTCTATCAAGAAATATCACTCAAATGAAGAGGTTGTAGTAGAGAGCAATAGATAGAGATTATCATGAACTAATGAATCAAATTACATGTGCTAATGAATTTATGATACAAAGGAGATGTATGGACTTACTCATACCTATGTGAGCTTCAAGATATGCTCAACCATGAGGCTCAATGGCTCTCTCTTCTCTATTGTATCTCGCGACTAAAAAACACCTCTATTTATACACATAGAGAGAATTTGAAATTTTAATTTCACTCACCTAAAAGTGTTCCTATACTTTAGGTGTTGATTGATTTGATTCAAACCATGAATTAAGTCGTGGTTCTTGACTCCTAAAATCACAAGATTCTTCATCTCACATCCTTTTACTTTTATCTAATGAAGTAAAATCCATAACTTTTACAAGAGGTGTTCATATGCAATTCACAGTTGAGCCGAATGATTATGTGAGAAGTCCAGATCATTTTGATCAAGCATCTAGGCTCGTCAAATGTACCAACACATTCCATGTACAACAAAATATACATACAATATTGAGTAGATATACTTTCCAAGATCAAAATGGAGGATGTCCACTCTCCATGCTATTATATTTTGATCCATAAAAATTGCACTAAACTTACCTTGGCATCCTTTTAAGTAGATATACCCATGCATATTTAGAAAAATCCTCCTACATGGTTCATGAAATATAATTGATTATAAAAAACTTGTGCTAGCATAGAAATACTCACATCCTTGTGAACAAGGTGGAATTTGTGCTCAATTATTTGTATAACATCTTTATGAACGTAGAATTTAATATTCTAGAATGCAACCATTATACAAATTCTTAGAGATGATCTAAAGTTGAGGTGAAGAGGACACCATATCATATTCCTATAGGCACAACAAGCTCACATAAATTAAATGCGAAAAACATGCATGACTTTTCCAAATATCTTGAACTATTATATATTGCATTGCATAAATCTATGCTTGATCTGGTCTCTTCTCTCCAAATACTTGTATTATTATACATTGCATTGCATAAATGTATGCTTCATGTGGCATTAGGGGAAAAATGAACCCTGAGTGGGCCTTTTAGATTAAAGAGTGATTATTGATGGACCAATAAGAAGAGGGTGGTGGCCACAGTCTATGCCCTATAAAATACTAGGTTGAAGGAGGAAGAGGGGACATATTTCTCCCTTATTTAATGAGCTGCCTCTAGAGAGAGAAGAAATCTTGTAACTCAGTTGGGCCCAAAAATTCAAAATTTCTAAAAAATTAAAAAACTCATCATAACACTTGAAAATGGACCCCCCATCAATTTTTAGGGTCAAAAGTACTCTTTTTGACCCCAAATTCAAAATCCGTGCATGTTTTGAGCTCAAAAAAATGGGTTTTTTCAAAAATACTCAAAAAAGAGTTTTGTCCCTCCTAAACCTCACATTTTCATACCCAGGTCCCAAAAAGTCATCTTTTCGCACTACTTTCACTCTGTAGCATACCATTGAAGCTCTGGTTTCTACACTCCAACCTATCTGCATCTCCTATCTCGAATTACTGTTGTAGCTTGAAGACCTTTAGCTTCAATGGCAACAGCTAAAGCTTCTAGGCGACCGAAAGATGAAATCCTCACATTAAGATGTCACAATATCAAAGCCATAGATGGACAGTGGCTATCATATGAGTACTCCAAAGGTGCATGGGTGTACAGGCAACCCTCTAGAGTTGGGCCTCATCGAGTTAGAGATCGTGGAAACTTAGATCTTCATTGGAAGGGAAAGTTACTTGGCTTCAAGAAGCACAAAGACAATGGGATGGTTGCTATTGTACAACATGTTTTTACAATGGCAACTATGAAACTTGAAAACTCTAGTAGAATGAGATATCGTGTGAATTGTAAGTATTGGTCTATAATATTTTATGTTTTCTTGTGTCGGATATATTTTTGAACTATTTAGATATGTTTTTGTTTGTTTCATATATATTTCCTTCTACTTTGGTGGAAGAGCAACCACTTCATAGTCTTACAGGTACTTTCCAGGCATTGCATGCAGATGTTGGTGCACTAGTCTTTCTAGAAATATCTCTTGCTCAACTTTACGATGATAGAGTTTTCTTTTACACACATAGATATGTTGTACCCTCTACAATGAATGGTTTTGGAAGGTTAGAGAGAATTGAAGTACATTCTCTTCTTAGCTTGGAGTGGCCAAAACCTAATATATGGTCTGTATCATCTTTGAAGCAAAAGATGGTAATGGATATACATAACTCTTTGAAATTCACAAAAGCGTCTAGGTCTGTAGGTTTGCACTGGTCTTTTCCCATTCATTGTTTTGTATATTTATTCCAAGGATTCTCATTCCAAGTGACTTCCATCATGTTCATGTGTAAAGATATCACATATGAGCAAGTCGAAAGTCTTCTTGGTGAAGATTGGGGTTTGATAGAAGGAATTGCAAAAGGTGATAAATATAAAATAGGTGGAACAAGTATTGGATTTTGATATTTGAAACAACATACTTCATTATATATCAGATTCTACTGTGATCGTTCGATGTGCAAACTTGGCAACTAGATACCATTTCAAAGTTCAGAGGGATCTTTACATTCATTTGAAATAAAGCTTAGATTGCCCAATAATGAAACAGAAACTATTTTAGTGAATAATCATTGGACCTTGGCTAATATGAGAGAACACTTGATGATTATGGGGTTTGAAGGACTAACTCAATCCAAATTCAAAATTCAAGGACATAAGGTGAGAAATGTTTCATGCTTTTGTTAAAGTAATCTTCTCATTATTGTTCATTTTACTTTAATGACTTCAATTTCTTGCAAATTGATTACAGGTTGGCAGAAGAATGGAATACAAAATGAAAGTCCCTGTAGATTGGAGCAAAGATGGAATAGAACTCTCGTTGTCATAGTTCTTTTGCAACCTGATAATGTCACTTCTTGGGCCCTAGTCATTGTATCTCATGGTTTTTGCACTTTCAAGAACCTTGTAAAAAGTAGGACAATTGATTCATGTTAGATATTGTATATACCTTCTCCTCTGATCCCTTCTCTCCAACTAAGATATCTAAAAATCCTCTTGATCTAGAATTGGTCTAGAAATACTTTACATCATGGATGAGCATCGCAAATTTTGTGATGCGTTCTTGCATTTGCAAGCGCTTCAAGTTATACAATCATTGATACCAATAATTTGTAAATTTTGTAAGATTTGATATTTGTAATGAAAACATGTCTACTCTCACATTTTTGTAGTCTACAACTGTGCATTTATAATTTCTCTTGGTGATTATTCAATTTTTGCTTTTATATAGAGTATGTTCAAGTTCACAATAATTGACATTTTATTGGTTAATTTTCTCAATAGATGATCATTTATGAAGTTTGAAATTACAAAGGATATAACTAAAAAAGACCATTCATGTTAGATATACTCAAGACTTACTCCGCAAGGACCACAAATGATCCATGGTGCTCTATGTTATAAGGCCCCCATTATGAGGAGAAACCACTTTGAGAGTACAAACATCCATGGAACGTTAACTTCTAAGCTAGATAAGTTTTATATGTGAAAATTTATGGTAATAAATGGTCTTTGTGATTGATGCCATGAGGTAAGTGGGGCATAAAAGTTTTGTCAATTTGAATGCCATTCAAGCTAAAAATAAAGGCCCTTTGGTGCCATGGAATTTCCCCATAGAACCATAATGGGAGGAGTTCAAAGGGGGATTTCTGCCTCATGTGGGGTATAGAGGCACAACGAGAATGCTAGACATGAGGATATTATCCTAAATTATATTTTGCAAACTATTTTATCTCATGTGACTATGTTTGTTTATACTGGCTCCCATTGTAGAAGTTGTATATGCATGGATCACTATAGAGTAAGTGACTTGTTAGAAATAAGTTCCACGGCTCTAAAAATCTAAATAATAAAATTTCATATCCACTAAAAATAACCTTGCATGGCCTCAAAAGTATCAAAAAAGAGGAGCCATAGAAACATGGGATATGTCTTCGCAAAAGTTTTGTAGAGGCCTATTGTGTGTTTCTATGGATGAACTTTTTTTGTGCTTTTGAGGCCATGCAAGTTTATTTCTAGTGGATATGAAACTTTATTATTACAAATTGAAGGTCCATGAAACTCATTATGTGCTCAACTCAATTTACCAATGGAAAAATGAGTTTATAACCATAAATGATTTGCTCTGCACACATATCATGTTGACTTGAGTGCATATGATTGTGAACATATGATATAGATCAATGTGGAGTTGATCATGTGTAAGAAAGGTTATGAAAAAGTATAATTACGAATGAGATAATTCACATTACAAAACATCTCTTCAAGAAGAATGATCACATAGTCATATATGCTCCTATCTAGTTCTTTGGTTGCATAATTTCCCTAAAATTTGCAAGAAGTAATACTTATTTCCACCATTTGATGACCTTGCATGAACTCAAAGCACTAAAAAAGGGTTTATATATCATGAATGGTTTAGATTTTGGAGAAATGGATGCTACCATCATGTCCGGAACATGCAAAAACCCTAAGATTGACTGTTTATTTGTCTAATTCTGACATTCAGAGCCCTCGTAACCTCAAAAAGCACCAGTAAAGGGGCAGTCACAGAAATGCGGGATAGGCCTCTGCAAAAGTTTTGTACAGGCCTATCCCGCATTTCTGTGGCTGCCCCTTTTCTGGTGTTTTTTGAGGTTACCACGGCTCTGGATGTCAGAATTAGACAAATAAACAATCAATCTTAGGGTTTTTGCATCTTTTGGACGTGATGGTATCATCCATTTCTCCAAAATCTAAACCATTCATTAGATATAAACCCTTTCATAGAATTTATGTTTTTACAATGGTTTCCTTTGTGTTTATGACATCATCTTCCTCTCAAAGCGATAAGTTCCACGGGAAGTAGCTATGTAACTGTGAGATTTTTTGGAAATTTAATCTTCATAGTTATTGGTCTTTTTAGAGTCCTTTATATGTTGTACTAGAACATGATGATGATGGATATCCATGATGGTACTAGAAAGGGTTTGTAGGTTATCTAGCTAAATAATCAAGGGCATGACTCTCATGATGGATAGTAATCCTTTTCTGACTAAGATGATGATCTTTTGATGTGGAATGGTGATCGTGGAAGTCTTAAACCAAGCTTGTATCTTCTTCCTAGGACATTTGCATATGATGTGGTTAGTGACAATATAACTCCTTTCTTTCAAATTTTAGGTTCATGGAACTTATTATATGCACAACCTAGTTGAACAATGCAAATACTAGTTTTGATTCTAAGGGATTTGTTTTGCACACATACCATCTTTACACAAGTGGATACAATTATGAACATATGATATAGATCAATGTGGACTTGAGCATGTGTAAGAAAGATGATGAAAAGTAGATTATCATAATGGAAATGTGATTTTACAAAATGTATCTCTTCAACAAGAATGATTACATAATCATGTATGGTCCCATCTAGTTTCTCTGGTTGTATGGTCATCATCTTCACATGAGCTACACACAAGTCAATATCTTTCAAAATAGAAGTAAGGAGTGCATCTCCTTTCTCTTGGATGGCTTGAAGTGCTATTGATTATATCTAAAGTCTGGTGCATTAACTTTGAATCACTAAGGATCGTTAACGTTTGCTGACTTTTTTGTTGCTTTTGCATTAGGAGAAACTTTAGGTTGTGCTACATATGATCTATGATGTGGTTGGTAGTTCTTATTCATTTTACATCTATGCCTTGATTGACATTGTGACACAATTTATGGCATATGTTTCTTTTCTCATATGTGGGTAGTGTTCTTTGACCTTGTAGTAGTGACTTTATAGCCTCTACTTGATATGATGTTGGAATATGCAAATGTTTCATGATGATTCCTTGAAGCTCTCCTTTTTGGATGACTTGGAATGGTTACTTCATGCATGTTTCATCAGCCATGTTCCATTTGGAGGTAGATTGAGTTCAAATGGTTCATCACCAATGATTAGTGGATCTATTATTCCCCTTTGTGCATGTCCTTAGAATCTTTTTATGAATGGTCACATCTGTGGCAGTTGATCTTTATCATGCTCACAAGAATGTTTCTATGGATGAGGGTATGAACTATTTTGATATTCTTAATCGACTTCACTCTCTCATATTGAGCCACTCTATGATTGTATGGTGACCTCTGTTGCATGTAGACCACTTCATCCTCTGTGATGGAGCTTCATCCAAGGTGGTCATTATGTACCTTGAGCATGGATAGGATATACCACAAAAACTTGTTAGTATAAAATAATCAATGATGCCTCTTATGTAACTTGAGTTCCAAGTTGAACCCTAAAACATTTTTTGTTCATGACATTGATCATGATGCAAAGGACTTGCTCATAACCTCCAATTTTCACTTGCAATGTTGTGTTGTAATTTCATGAAAACATTTCTAATAGTCAAACTCTTGCAAAATTTGTTTGAAGAAAAGCAAGAGAGTATTATTCCAACTAGTCAACATGCATCTTTTGAAAAGAAGGAGAAGCAAGAGAAACTATTAACAATTTAACGTGCTTCTTTGGTGTTGATGAAGCACTTATTTCTTAGATGAATTACCTATGCAAAGGAAATATTGGTTTAATTCTTTTGCAAATATGAGAATCAACAAAAATATATACCTCATTAGAAGAATATGGTGTCTGTGTCCTCCCACTCCACATGAAAGAGCTTCCAATGATGGTATTGTGTGCTTTTCCTCCTGAAAAATCATAGATGAATACTCGAAAGTAAAATGAATAGTACATCTTTGATCACAATGAAAGAATGAACCACCTACATGGACATGAATATTGTCATCTCATGGGAGAAAAATTTATTTGTGAGTGATTCTATTATTGTTACATCTTCTCCTTGGAGGAAATTGTTCGAGTACCCATGGCTGCTAGAATTCAAGAGGTAAGAGAGAGAAAGATAGAAGAGAATCAAAATAACATGTATAATGGACTAAGAAGTATCTGTACATAGAGAAAATTACTTTTTTGATATGTGTATGGGTCAGGGTGAGGTTTTCCATTCTATGTGAGTGAAAATGATAAAAATTTGAAAAACTCAATTTTTGAGGTAGGGAAAGTTACGAGTTTGATGATGTGGCACTTTACTTTTGGAGTAGTTTGAAAAAAGAACTATTTTGAGTGATTTTATTAAAAAATCCATAAAAAAAGTAACTTCTGACATGTATATTAAGAAATGGGCCCTTTTTTGTAAGCAATAACTAACTGTGTGACTTTTCAAAAAAAAGTCATTTTTTTATTCACAAAGATGGACGGATTTGATGATGTGTAAAGTGGAATCTCTCTCTCTTTCTTTTACAAAAAAAAGAGATGACCCTACTTGGGCCTAAAAAAAAGGCTAGTCTTGCCTACTAAAAAGTGCTCTATTAAATGCACTTTGTTCCCTCAAGCAAGAACAAGATTAGGCTTAATCCCTTAAAATTAGGAATCCTTACAAGGCCCATGCAAGGTTCATTTTTTCCCCTAATGGTCTCTTAAAGTGCTAAAAAGTGCGTTTCCATTTATGCTCAATAAATTAAAAATAGGCATCATACAACCTCATGATGATGTTTGATGATGTTTGAAGTCATTATGTTCTACAACCTCATGATGATGTTTCATTATGTTTGAAGTCATTATGTTCTAGTGGCTTTGCTCATTCCCACCCCCAAGATAAAGTCCCTAGTACCTCCAAGCTCTTTATTAAGCTGATTAAAAGGTAAAATAAAAATATTAAAAGTAGTTCCCAACCTTTAGGGAAGCTCTTGTATAATATTTCCATTAGTTCTTATGACCTCTTTCCCCAAACTCATGTTTGATGAAACTTTATACAGGAATCAAAATGTTGGCATTCACCTCCTCTATGAATCTGATGGTAAAGGAAGAATTGATTGCTCTATCAAACAACATACCTTTCATTTTGATTACATTTGGTCATGGTAACAACAAAAAATAATTTTCTATTGTGGAAAATTATGCAAAGATCTCAAATTAGGCATCGTAAATGATCAATGTCCCTTTTGCAATTAAACAAAAGATATGTTTTATCTTCTCCTTTTCTATTGATTCTAGCACATTTATTGGTTTCTTCTATGTGATAACTGGAAAGTTCTTCATTCTGCACCATTTAGTATACAAAAAATCCTTTGTGGGGACAATGCCATTATTGATCCTTTATTGTATTCATTTTTTTTGGATCAAAAGCCATTGATTTAATCTATTAAGATAGAAATAACCTAATTTTCAATGGATTTGTCACAATGGCATTGATTCTTTGAAGCCTTAGCTTACACCAATCCTATTGTAGGCCAACACAAGAATACATGAAGGAAATATTTGGTGTGCCATTCTATAATTTGAAGAAGACTCAATTGAGACAAAGAGGAACTTCGTTCAACATTACTCAATGGATCTTTTGGTCATGTCGAGGACATGGTGAAGATTATTATTGTAACTAAGATGATAGAAGTCAACTAATTAGATGATACTACCCACTACTAGAAATATATTGCAAAATGTTCAAATAGTCTTATGTTCCCCATGTTCTTGGCTTTGCCCACAAAAGATATTCATATTCATTGAAACAACTATGAGAAGCAAAGTCAAAAATCATATTATAAGCATCACTTTGCTAGGTGCTATGAATTTGATGCATGAGTTCCTTGTATAATATACACTTGTTGTCTTTTGGTTGTCTACCGTTTTTGTTTCTTTATCGCTTTTGAAGGGGGATCACCAACTCCAAGATAAGATAGATAAATGAATTGTTGAAAAACAATATCATATTGAACATAGCTCATTTCTTAGAAGTACTAGAATGAATTAAAAATAGAAATGAATACTTCTCTTTGGCTCTCTTAAAATTGTCTTGACAATATCAAATAATATGAAATTAAAGCTTTTTGTGAAAGTGTACCAATGATCCAAAAAGCTAAATATTTTGTCACACATCATAGTGAAAATAACAATTTTAAATTCCAATTCTATTGGTAATTGGAGTTGTGTTGATCATATCAAGAATACTAAGACTTGTAGTAAAAAAATTCTATGGAGATTATAAGAGCTATGATATTAAATTCTATTGATCATGAGAAAAAATTGATCAATCCATAGAAGAAATTGTTATTCCCTACTAATGGGCCACATCTCGTATTTCCATTTGCATTTGGCATACGTATAATACCATGGAAACCATGGCTTCATTGGCTCATGCTTCACATTTCCTAGTTTTGTTTGAATTTGGCTTACCTAGAAAACCATGGAAACCTTGGCTTCCTTAGCTGATGGGTCACATCTCGTATTTTTGTTTGCATTCATTCCTAGAAAACCATGGAAACCATGGCTTCCTTGGCTCATTGGCTGCACGCCATCACCCTTTGATTGAGAAGTGGAAATATGGACTCCCTTATTTAGAAAATGAGTGGATTTGAGTCCATAACCTCCCAATCACTAGTATAGAATTTTACCACTACACTATTTGGTAGTGTTGTCCATGTATTCTATTTTCTATGCATACTATCTTTGTTTTCCACTTTTTGATCTTACTTTTTACATTCCCAAATAATCACTTTGTTTTTCTTTTTACTTGAGAATATTTTCGTATTGATCACACTACAACATATGAGGGGCATACCGACGTTGCCCATACCGACGGTCACCCCTGGGCGTCGGTATGACCGTTGAAAATGCTTCAAAAACCACAGATGCAATACCGACGGTCATTTAATCATCGGTATACTCGGCGTCGGTATGAGCGCCGGTATAGGCGTCGGTACTTACTCTAAGTTACCGACGCTTATACCGACGCTTATACCAACGCTTATACCGATGCTCATACCGACGCTTATACCGAGGCAACTTTTAACCGGGCCTAAGAGCAAAAATTCGACATCTGCTTGCATTTGGAACCAAAGCTTGCTACTGTCGAGTTTGCACACGTGAACTACATTCCGAACCTATTGTGTACACACATCTCTCTCTTTCTCTCTCTCCCACACATGTACACACACACATGTATATATACACACATGCATATGCATACATACATACACACATATTTGCATGTATACACACACACATACATACACACATGCATATTACATACACACTCACATATGTATACACACACATATGTGCATACACACATGCATATGCATACATACATACACACACATATGCATGTACACACACATACATACATACACACATGCATATTACATACACACACACATATATATACACACTTACATATGTATACACACTCACATATGTATATAGACACATGCATACATGCACATACACATACACACACATCACATATACATACACACATACACACATATACATGTTTTAGGGTTAGGGTTTTAGACTTAGGGTTTATGAATTTCTCTTTTCTTTTGTTTTGCAGGAGATTTTTGGCATTAGTTCTTTGAAATTCAACGAAGGAAAACATAAAGTGGACTTTGACGACAACGCTCCAAACAATTACATCGATGTAAGTGATTGTTTTGTTTTCAATTAATATAGAGTGAGATAGAGAGAGAGAGATGAAAGAAAGAGAGAGATACATACACACATATTTGCATGTACACACATAAATACATGCATACACACATGCATATTACATACACACACATATATAAATACACACTCACATATGTATACACACATATGTGCATACACATGCATATGCATACATACATACACACACATATATGCATGTACACACATGCATATTACATACACACTCACATATGTATACACACACATGTGCATACACACATGCATATGCATACATACATACACACACATATGCATGTACACACACACATACATACATACACACATGCATATGAAATACACACACACATATTAATACACACTCACATATGTATACACACTCACATATCTATACACACACATGCATACATGCACATACACATACGCACACATCACATATACATACACACATACACACATATACATGTTTTAGGGTTAGGGTTTTAAGATTAGGGTTTTTGAATTTCTCTTTTCTTTTGTTTTGCAAGAGATTTTTGGCATTGATTCTTTGGAATTTGACAAGAGACGATGTCAATTGAGCTTTGACAAGAGCGTTCAAAAGAATTACATCGATGTAAGTGATTGTTTTGTTCTTTATTATAAATAGAGATAGAGAGAGAGAGAATAAGAGAGAGAGAAAGAGGGAGACAGAGAGATAAAGAGAGAGATATAGACAGAGAGAAAGAGAGAGACATAGAGATACATACACACAAATGCATACATATTACATACACATATGCATATGCATACATACACACACACATATACATGCACACATGTGTACACACACATGCATACATGCACATACACATACACACACATCACATATACATCCACACAAACACACATATACCTGTTTTAGGATTAGGGTTTTCTACTTTTAGACATATACACACATAATACATACACACATGCACACATATACACATGCATGCACACATACACATACACATACACATACACATACACATACACATACACATACACATACACACACATGCATACATGCACATACACATACACACACATCACATATACATCTACACAAACACACATATACATGTTTTAGGGTTAGGGTTTTAGGATTAGGGTTTTTTACTTTTAGACATATACACACATAATACATACACACATGCACACATATACACATGCATACACACACATACACATACACATACACATACACATACACATACACACACATACACACACATACACATACACATACACATACACACACATACACACACATACACATACACATACACATACACATACACATACACATACACATACACATACACATACACATACACATACATACATACATACACACACATGCAAACATACATACAGACACACATACATACATACATACACACATAGATACACACATGCATACACACATATACACCTATGAACACATAATACATATGCACATGCACATATATATACACGTGCATACACAGATACACACATACACACACATACATTCATAGACACACACACACACACACACACACACACACATATATATATATATATATATATATATATATATATATATATATATATATATATATATATATATATATATATATATATATATATATATATATATATATATATATATATATATATATGACATACACATATAAACACATAATACATATACACATACACATATATACACATGTGACATACACATATAAACACATAATATACATACACATACACACACACACACACACACACACACACACATATATATATATATATATATATATATATATATATATATATATATATATATATATATATATATATATATATATATATATATATATATATATATATATATATATATATATATATGACATACACATATAAACACATAATACATATACACACACATGTATACACACATACACATGTGACATATACATACACACATATGCATGTTTTAGGGTTAGGTTTTTGGATTTTACATATATACACACATGCATGCACACATATACACATATAAACACATAATGCATATACACATACACATATATATGCACATGCATACACACATACACACATACACACATATACATGTTTTAGGTCTAGGTCTTCAGAATTAGGGTTTTAGGATTTTTACATAGATACACATATGCATACACACACATACACATATATATATTCACCTACACATATATATACACAAGCATACACACATACACCTGTTTTAGGTCTAGGTCTTTAGGATCAGGGTTTTTACACATGTAGATAAATATTTACACATATTGAAATATACACATAATACATGTACACATACACATGTATATACATAGGCAGACACACATATACATGTGTTCTAGTTGTTCTTTATAAATATCATCTCTATGTGTCCCATTTCTTTGTACACGATTCATGATTCATTTTTCTCATGTCTTTTGTGTTTGTCAGTATGTTTTACTTTATCAAATCATGTTTTTGTTGCCTATCATACATGTCACATGTAGTTGGGCTTTTCTTGGGTAGAGTGGATTGTCTTTTGCTACTCAAGAGCATGGGAATGTTGTTGTAGCAAGAGACAACACACTCTGCCCACAAAAAAATTATGCAGATATGGTCGTCGGTATAGGCGTCGGTATAAGCGTCAGTATTCCCAGGGACATACCGATGCTTATACCGACTATTTTGCCCAGGGGCATACCATAGCTTATACTGTCACTTATACCATCGCTTATACTGACGCATATACCGACGCATATACCGACGCTTATACCGACGCTTTGGTTCCGACGCCTACACCGACCCTTACACCGACGTCGGGGCAAAGTCCGGCCCGTTCATTTTCCTCAGTAGAAGCCTCGGTATACGCCTGATATGTTGTAGTGTCATGGGAAAATTTACCAATTATCATTTCTTTTGCATGCTATAATTCTGGAGGAATCTATTTACTTAATGGGACTATACAACTCGTGATAAAAATTGGTGGAGGCATACCAAGGCACTCCATGAATGCTCAAAAATTTAAGTTTTTTGACTTCTGAAAGAGCCATCATATAAGCTGTATACGTGCATGCATGTGTTTTAGATTGAACATGCTTATGGTTTAGTGAGTGAAGCATGAAATTGGCGATCCATGTTCATTATTTGTTTTAACTCAACTAAGGTGAGCTGCTACTCAACAAGGGGGAATGTTATCAAATATGGAATAATTGGATTCTATCAATAATCACCCAAAGTTTGTAAAATAAATCAAGTATTGGAAGGGATATTTATCCGCAGCTTTAGGCACAAGTTTGGATCAATTCAAGTTTCGTTAAGAGGATAAATTCTGTAAAAATAGTGGTAAGCGTGCCTAAAAGGACTCTCCCTTCTATAAACTCTTTTTCTAGATGTAAAGAAATTTTGCAATAAATACATCTACTCTTGAGCCTTCCAAAAAGAGTATTAAGAGGGAGATTGTACTCAATCTTGTGTATGATGTATTCTTCTAGTTACTGTGCTCTCTATCTCTCTTCGTCTCTCTTTGAAGCGTGTTAAACATCTATGATCAGCAACCACATAAAGAAAATTCTATAATAGATTGCTAGTACATTGAAACTATCAATTTTCTTGCACCGATTCTTGATGCTCTTTATTTTTAAACATGGTACGTGGTGTATTGATACTTTTTTAATTGTGACATTTTCTTATTGATGAAACTTTTATGCTATTGTTTCTTTCCACTTTTTACCCCTTTTTTTTTTAAGAATTGTGTATTTTGAACGAATATCATTGATCTACGTAAAACTAGAAAATCATAATGTTTTCCCTAGTGTTTCGCCTAAAGGGGAAACAGATACGTGATCTTCAAGAAACCTCCCTCATCAACTTCAGTTCAAAGATCCATTTTCATTTCGAGCTTAAGTTGTGTCATCTTGTAAGATTTGCAACTAGAAAGAGCATTTTCCTCCATCTTGGTTGCTGGCCTCTATCTTAAAGCTCCATGAGCAGAATCCCCATTCAATTGTATAGAGTTTCCTCTTGAATATATAACTCGCATATTTTTGGAGAAGTTTTTCTCGAAATCTTTTTGGGTCTATTCTCTCTGAAAATATACTAATAACAAATTTAAACATTTGAAAGAAAATCCCATTATCTATGTGAATTGATTTTCACCACGCATACCTTGATGCTCCTTCATTCACATCATTTTAGATGAGTTTCATTGAATTTTTTTTTCACTCAAAACAATGGTAAATATAGGAAAATAGAACACGCTTTTCAAGTAAAATGCTCTATTAGAAGTATGATGTGTGTTATAGGCTAATGGATGAGAGGTGAATCGTTAATATGTGGATGAAATTAAATATTCTAAAAAATATACGATGCGAAATTTTTGACCTCTTCTTATTACATAATATCAAATATAATAATAAAATAGATGAAAAAAACCAAAAGGTACAGGTTTTAAAATTTTGATTTGTGTTCAGAATGCTTTTTTTGCTCCAAGATATCCATGACAAGGCAAGAATTCCCTAAATTTAGCTGGAAAATGGTATAATGCATCCAATATTGAAGAAAATGCAAGCGGGGAGATTAAATGATATGATCAATCTCATCATAAGCTCTAATAGTAGATGATGAATGGTGGGAGGATGAGAGGGTAGAGAAAAAACTGAGAGGGTAGAGAAAATAGTGGACAGTGAGAAAGAACCACATATTGAGAGCCTTGAAAAGAAGATTGGAGCCCATGAGGACCACGAGTGGTCAAAGCTTCATGTGGGAGGAATGTTGAAGGATGATCGTTCCATTTGAGAACTAGGATTTAGAGGAGTCTCTATATAGAACCCGAAATAGGCTCATAAGTGAACTCACTTCGGTTTTAATAGCCCCTAGTATGGATGATCAAATTTTAGTCTCTACGGCTTGGATCAAAACCCTAACATGTTTCTAAGCCATGGTTGTGTGGAATTATATTTAGAATTTCCCTTTATAGAGATTGGGATATTCATCTCCTAGAACAACAATAATTGTGCCTTCTCTTAAAATCATGTTAGCATGCCGAATAGAAGAGTTCAGAATTGTATACATAAGTAGATGATAAATTCAGGAAACATCCCTAGGGAATGTATCAGAGACGGCCAGCCTTGATTCTGATACTTTGGATTATGCACTTTGTTTTTCTATAAATGAAAGAAATGTGACCAATTTCATGGGCTAATTTAATTTTCTATATGACATGAAGAAATTTTGTGATCAGATGGAGAGATTCCATGCTTGTACTTCAAGTCTTCATTTGTCCGGATTGAGTGGAAGTCCTCATTTGTCAGCATTTAGAGAAAGTCTTCATTTGTCAGGCTAGAGAGTCTAAAATCATGTGGCTGACACGGCATAGGATCATAATGAGCTTCAATCATCATAATAGTCCCGTTTCCGGCATGTACAGAACTAACATTCCCATTGTTCAAGCACGATTAAGTACTACAATATCTCAGATACCAGAAAGGAAAGAATACTATGTTAATTTTATTACTGTCCAACGCGAGGATGATGATGATGACGACGACAAAAATTTATTTCCCGAACGATGTTTGATAATTTATTTCCCAAAGACATGATTGCAAGAAAATAAGAGTCTAAAATCATGTGGCTGACACGGCATAGGATGGCAGATCAATTCTTCTTCACATGATCTGCGGGGTCAGAAAAGAACACTGTGCATTGTATGCTCGTCCCCTGGTCAACGCTCATCCTGTGTAGAAATGCTGAAAATCGTGGTCAGGCTCAGGCTCTCCGATAACATGACATTGCCGTTCAAATACTCAGATCTGATAACAATGGTGAGTTCACATCTCAGGACTTCAAACACTTCTGTCCAATTGAAGGGATAGTTCAATAGTTCACTGTACCGTACACCCCACAGCAAAACGGCGTCTCCGAACAAAAAAAGCACGCACTCATCGAAGCCACCCATGCCATGATTCTCACGGCAGTTTTCTCCAAATCCTACCGGGAGGAAGCTGTAGCTACAAAATGCTATGTACAAAATTGAAAACATCATTCAATTGATCAGACACATATGCCCTACTACCATTGGCATGTTCATCGCCCCGATCTTCGCCACCTTTGCATATTCGGGTGCCTAGCCTATGCAGTACAACACCATCAGCTCCAAGGCAAGTTTGATCCTTCTGGTCGCAAATGTATCTTGACACGTTATGGCAATCGATTCGGCATCAAGGCTTACCGCCTCTATGGCCAGCTTCTCATCGTTTCACCTTCTCTCATTCTGTTTATTTTGATGAGTCCCCACTTATGAGTGATCAATCATATACTTCCACACATTTTCCTGTGGATAGCATCCTTGAAATTCTAACCACCACTGCTTCATCTCATAGTGAGGCTCCACGAGTTACATGGCTAGAACACAAGGGCATTGCTGAGCAACTGCCAGCTCCTGTTACTACCCCTCCTAGACCTCAGTCCCCCTTATCGGTCATGACTCCAAATCCCATAGTGGCTGCTTTTCAAGGGCTTCCATGACTTCTAGTGCACCATGCCGGTTACAGGATTCTAAAAGAGACATCCCCCCCCCCCCGGTTCATTGTATCTTATCTGCATGTGCAATAATATTATTCTTTTCTTGGTCAAGTGCTAAGTGTTTCATAAAAAAACACTACCAAAATATACGAACATACAATGGATGCACAACATACAGGAAAAGCTCTGATTTGACATGTGTGTTCACTGTATCTTATCCGCATGTGGAATAATATTATTCTTTTCTTGTTCAATTGCTACGTTTCTCATAAAAATCACTACCAAAATATACCAACATACAATGGATGCACAATACAAGAAAGGAGTATAGCATGTTGGCATTCTGGCAAACCCTATCACACTAAAGCTAAATTTCATGTGTGCATCAATGCTAATAGACCCTACATTGCACAGATACATAATATGTGGCATATACTCTGGTAGTTATGTATGCGAACACACTTCAGACTGTTGGAACTTGGGACAATTTTCTCCCTCTTCAGGAGGTTCCTTTCCTATAGCTAGTATATATGTGAATAACTCCAAAGTGCTACTTATTTATACATTCTATGCTTTTTAATACATTCTATGTTGTGCTTAAAAGCTTGTTCTTCTTCCTTTTGTTATTTATATGTATCCCCGATTCCCAAGCTCGAACAATTGGTATCAAAGCCTATTCTTGATTCTTGATGCATGTCATAGAAACATCCCTAGTCATTGTTCAAGATCACCATCAGAACTATTGAGCATACTCTTAGTGTTGTATACTTCCAAACCAATCCTTTAGGAAGTTGTTTTATGAAACTCAAAAATTGATTTGAGTTGATTTCCACATTTGAATGCACTATCAAGCGGTTGTGCATACAATTTCATCTTTATGTGTGAAATACATATTTACATTTCTTTCATTCAATTCAAGTGGCTAAAAGTTTGTTATAGGTATAACGGAGATCCATTAGGTTTTTGTCATCAACGACTTTGAGAAGAAAGTAATGTTTTGCATCACATTACAATCAGTAGTCATGGTTGAGAACAATGATGTGTTTTATATGTTGGCTTTTGAGGATAAGATGGATGCTTGAAAGTACCCATTATGGAAATACATGATGCAACATGGTTATGAATGTCTAGAACAAGATTTTCACACCATTTTAGACGAAAAATTTTGGCATGCACATTTTGGCCATCTAAAATTTGCCAATTTTTTAGTCTGTAAATTTCTGATATGGGTCTTCTTTGCCGAAAGCATGCCTCTAGCCTTTTGCGATAGTGTACATGCCAATTGCAATGATCCACACCTGATGTGTAGCGTAGTGCCCCATTGTGCTCTAAGATGGATGCTTGAAACTAGCCATTATGGAAATATATGATGCAATATGATAATGAATTTCTAGAACAAGATTTTCACACTAGTTTAAACCAAAAAAATTGGCATGCACATTTTGGCCATATATAATTTGCCAATTTTTTAGGTTTGTAAATTTCTGATATGGTGTCCTCTTTGCCTAAAGCATGCTTCTACCTTTTGCGATAGTGTACATGCCAATTGCAATGATCCACACTTGATGTGTGACATAGTGCCCCAATGTGCTCTAAGCAATAAGTTCCCTAAAGGTGTTAGGAGTCCCTAAGACACACCCAAGTAAGTGCGGACACAAGATAAATCCATTTATAGTCCCATTCCCATAGAATCAAGCTCATTCAATACCCCACAACACTAAAAAACATATAGCCATTTCATTAAGCATGATTAAATTTCACCTACATGCTCAATTTAATGCCAAATAATTGAGTTCGGAGCCACTAAAAAAAAAGAAATTAAGAACCGCACACACTTTCCATACCACAAAACATGAGGAATCAAACTTTCACAACATACAATTGATGAACAATAGCACAAGAAGCATGAAACATTCTTTTATTTGTATTAAAATTCTGAGTACAACACATAAGATTATCTTCTAGAACAGAACATACGTGTCATAATAATTAAAGATTCTATCGTTTTTAAATTATCTATGAGGCAAAAGTTTTCTAACTAAGTAATCCTACCCACCACTTGCCAGAGAGCCAAGTCTCACGTGCATGCATTCATCTATGAAGTAATCCTACCCACCACTTGCTAGAGAGTCAAGTCTCACGTGCATGCATTCATCTATGAAATTATTAGGTTTATTATATGTTAGTTATTCTATTTGCACATAACTATGATTGGTTACATGTGCAAAATATATGGCATTACTCCCTTTTTTATCCGTAGATAGAGGGAGTGGGCATTCATATGTATGGAAGTGTGCTTGTGTATGTATGGGGAAATGTGTGTATAAGTATGCATTAATGTATGTGATTATATATATATATATATATATATATATATATATATATATATATATATATATATATATATATATATATATATATATATATATATATATATATATATATATATATATGCAAGTATATATTTGTGTGAGCATGTGTGGAAAGTTAGTGTATGTGTGTACTTAAGTGTTTGTGTATGTATATCTATATATGCTTTTGTATGTATATCTATTTCTGCTTCTGGATCTATCAGAGGTCCATCTGTCCATTTTTTATACCAATCCATAGGCATCATAGGTTTTGGATACTGACATGTTTCAAGCTTTCCATTAAAGTGTATCGCTTCTCTTTAAGATCTTAATGGATGATCATCATGCAAGAATCGTCGATGTCGAAGATAAATATTTTTGTTGAGATTCTTACCATAGGTTGATCTCAACCAATCACCACAATATGGACAAGCTTTATAACCCTTAGTAGATATTCTTGCATCATGGAAAATTATAATAATATAATTAGATTAAATCATATTTATTTACATGCATATTGAATAAAAAAATTACATCAATACTTGAACAAACACCATATCCAGGAAAATCGTGAATAGTCCAAGCCACAATACCACGAACCGTAATATGTCTTTCATTGATGCTTTTCGATACATCAATGACATTAATACCTCTCCATAACTCTTGAAGATCGTCAATGAGAGGAGCAAGATATACATTCATATCTTTAGCTTGTCTTTTGCCTGGGATTAAAAGTGAAAGCATTAAATGTTCCTTTTTAATGCTAAGATATGGCGGAAGATTGTAGTTTATGACTACCACTAGCCATGTTGACCATTTACTGGATTTCATGGAGAATGGATTAACCCCATCTAATGCAACTTCTAACTTTAGATTCTGTGGATTTTGTGCAAATTCAGGCCATGTAGAATCAAGATGCTGAAAAGCAACACTATCATGAGGAATTCTGATTATTCCATTAGTACTTTTGTGATCATGTCCCCAAGTCAAAAGCTTTGATAATTTGGGGCTTTGAAACATGTGTCTAATCCGTGGAGCCAATGGAAAATGTCTCAATACCTTTTTTGGGATTTTATCTCCTTCACCCTTATATTGAGGAGATTGACATTTGGGACATGTCAAAGAGTCTGCATATTCACCTCTATATAAAATACAATCATTAGGACATGCATGTATACATTGATAATCTATACCAAGATTGTTGATTATCTTCTTCATTTCATCATGTGAGGTAGGAAGAATATTCTGACTTGGTAAAAACTTTTTAGATAATAACGTGTAAGTTTATAAAAAAAGATATATTAAAAAAGGTAAATAAATAAATATACATATATACATGTAGGTTTTTATTCGAACTTGAATTGAATGAACACTTTTTGTCCGTGCATCTTTTAAAACTATTAATGCATCTTTCAAAATATTCGTGCAAAATTTGATTGTTTTGGATGGCAGGATACGATTGTTTGTTTTGGAGGATATGAGGTATGTACCTTCGTCGATTCACACATATGTTCAGTTTGAAAGTGTGAGAAGCGGATTTATAATTGTTATTTAAAGAATTTGGCACTGTTTATAGGCCATACAATGGTGACCTGGATGAATCGCATGCATAGAGGTTACTCAAGATAGAGAAGGATTTCTGGGGTATGCAATAAACCTCTTGCATGTCAATGATGAGCTTCTGAACTTTAGGATACAAAGTGGAAATCATGGTGACTTGAGAGGATCGCTTTTATAGAGCTTATTCAAAGAACTTCAGGTTTATGACATGCAAGAGGTTTACTGCATACCCTAGGAATCCTGCTGGCACTAGTCCATTATAATCAGATTGCTCTATCTTGAGTAACCTTTGTGCATGCAATTCATCCAGGTCACCATTGTATAGCCTATAAACAGTGCCAAATTCTTTGAATAACAATTATAAATCCGCTTCTCACACTTTCAAACTGAAGATATGTGTGAATCGACAAATCATTCAATGAAGGTACATACTTCATATCCTCCAAAACAAACAATCGCATCCTGCCATCCAAACAATCAAATTTTTTGCGAATATTTTGAAAGATGCATTAATAGTTTTAAAAGATGCGCAGACAAAAAGTGTCCATTCAATTCAAGTTCTTATTCTTACGTTATCTAAAGTAAGAATAAAAACCTGCATATATATATATATATATATATATATATATATATATATATATATATATATATATATATATATATATATATATATATATATATATATATATATATATATATATATATATATATATATATATATATATATATATATATATATATATATATATGTGTGTGTGTGTGTGTGTGTGTGTGTGTGTATATATATATATATTTATGCATATATATATAAATACATAGAAAATTGAAAATTATACCTTAATAGGTGTCGAAACAGATACATTACTCCATCTAAAACGATTTTGAAGGTTGAGAATAAGTAAGCTCGCACTTAGTCGTGTCAAACAACTTCCTTCATATACATGCTTTAGACATTCCTCTCGAAGATATTTCTCATTTTTAGAAATATCAATGCTCTCACTGTCATTTTGATACCAATCCTCGATAAAATCTGCCATGCCATCATCTTCATCATTGTCACACAAATCTTGTACTTTATCGTCTTTTGAATATAGATCTTTCAACTTTGCATATTGCAGAGGATTAATTTTGTGTAGCCTCCTCATGGAAGCTTCTGATAAGTGAGGTCTTACTGGTAATTGTGAATGCTCTGGAAGAATATCATCAACATCATAC
The DNA here is from genome assembly GCA_020310875.1 of Ceratopteris richardii. Taxonomy (NCBI): domain Eukaryota; kingdom Viridiplantae; phylum Streptophyta; class Polypodiopsida; order Polypodiales; family Pteridaceae; genus Ceratopteris; species Ceratopteris richardii. The sequence goes on along the minus strand of MU260227.1, from coordinate 8,845 downwards.
ATTGGAATCTACACATATAAATAAAACTCATTAGTATTCCATAAATGAATAAAAAGTAAACTTCAAATATAAAACTAAGTATATAACTTATTAAATATGGATAGAAAACTTTTATTCTCTCTAGCTAAAAGGTGCTCTTGGAGGTCCACGCCATCCATAATTCACTAATAGTTCATCACGAGCATGTAATCTAGTAATAGCATTGACAACTATGTATCTTGATACATCTCTACTCATGTATGGTGATTCATGACTATTTTCTCGCTCCTCAAATGTGCAATTAGTCCTTGAACTATTATGTAATCCTCGACTACTATTTATTAAACCTGCTATATTTCCATGTGTGTAAGGTCTTCCATCAATATATAATCTTTCATTTTCTGCATGTAAAATCCTTCTACTAGTAAGGGATGCTGTGTTCAAGCATATTCCATAAGTACTCATGCTTTGAACATACTCTGAAAGTCGATGCCAATCTCCCCATCCATATATAGGACCACAAAATGACATAAGAGTGACTTCAGAGTTCGGAGGTACATACAAATCCTCTACAATAAAGAGACCATGACCAGCATTAGTAATAGTGGATAGAGCAATCATATAGCGATTACCCAAAAAGATGAAAAACTCTCCATCTAAAGGAAGTGGTCCTCTATTCCATCCTCCATATATTCCTCTATCATATGTTTGTACTAAAGAACGATCACGAGCTCGCAATGGATAATCTCCAGCCATTTCATTCTCTAAACAAGGAGGTAGAGGATTTCTAGAAACCTCTGCTTGTAATTGATGAACAACAAGTCCATGACGTGTACGAGGTATATAAACATTATGAGAAAAATCATCATTATCATCATCATCGAGCAAGTATTCCTGTATATCAACAATAATTTGATTTTATATATGGTTTTTAAATAAAATAATGACATTAATATATATAGAGAAATACATACCCAAGCATTATCACATTCACTAGGTAATGGTGCACGCTCAAAAGTACCATACTCTGCCTCATGTTCAATACATTCCAATCGTGGTCTTCGATACGTGCAATAACAAGAGTTACACCAACATATAATATGCTCTTCATAGTAAAATTCATCATAATTCCTATCGGAGGACACATGTGAAGTCGTTGCATGGGTAGGAGGTGGTGGAGTACCCTCTGATTGATCAGAATCTGCACATAATAAGAAACAAAACAAAAATATAAGTTATGTATCCATCAAATATATTTAAAATTAAATATTTGATATACTTACAGTATAAAGTCGCTGCACGATGAGGACACGGTGGTGGAGTTCCATCTGATTGATCAGAATCTCCAAATAATGGTATTTGATATTAATAATCTGATTATCTACATACACAAAAAATTCACATATACATATTTACACATACACACATATTCACATATACACATTTACACATACACACATATTCACATATACACAACTACACATTATTGTGGGATAAATGCATGTATTTTGTATGAATGAGTGTATATGCATGCATGTGTGTGTATGTATATATGTGGATATGTATATGTGTGTTTATGTTATGTGTATGTATATGTGTATATGTGTATATGTATTCATATATGTATGCATATATGTTTGCATGTATATGTGTATGTGGATATGTGTATGTGTATGTGTGTGTATATATTTGTATGTATTCTGATTTTTTTTTCTGTTTGAGATTAAATTAACAGGAGATATTGAATGGTCGAAAAAAATAAGAGGCGAGGTAACATACCACCTTAGACGTGGCAGTTTTTTCGTAGATAGCTACGTCTTCAGGAGTCATTTCCTCTGCAGAAGGTACACAAATTAATACTTTATATTTATAATTTTTATATATTTTAGTAATTTTTTACATTTAATTTATGTATTTTTTTTCTTGAATAAACAGGCTGCTGCAAAGAAGAGAGTGGAGTCGGGCCACACATCGCACCTAGGCCAAATGGGCCATAATGGTTTTGTAGCTACGTTTGTAAGTATATGTGTTATTGTGAGTATATTTTTTATTTTAGTTAAAATGCAAGCAACTAATGTTTTTTATTTGTTTCATTGTAGCGAAAAGATTATGGCCGATATCCTACGAAACATGAGATCGAGTATGCTACACATTTTGGATATCGGCGTTTATGCAAGTATATGCAAGATCATCCTGATGCCTTTGTGAGTATTTTTAAATTTTATATAATTATTTTGTTTTTATGACTGATTTAATTATTTTAATTATTTACGTTTGTTATATGTAATACAAGAGTATTATGGAGAGACAAATATGGATGAGGTGGAGAGACAGACACAGGAGGGATGATCTCGATCGTCACAGGGTGATCATGACAATGAGGATGAGGAAGATCAGGATGATCATGATATTGCTGATGATGATGATGATCATGATGATGAAGATTAGGATTTTAGTTGATTATGACATTGGATTATATGTATTTACATTGATATATATATATATATATATATATATATATATATATATATATATATATATATATATATATATATATATATATATATATATATATATATATATATATATATATATATATATATATATATATATATATATATATATATTATCTATATATTTTTCATTTCATTTATGTTTTGAATTGTGTTTATGGTATTAAGTAATGAAGAGTTTTGTTCTAATGATTGTTATTATTGTTTATATTAAGAATGTGTTTTAATACTTTAATTATGTATGTGTGTGTATATGTATGTATGTGCATGTGTATGTGTGTGTATATGTATGTGTGTGCATGTGCATGTATAAGTGTATATGTGTGTATGAGTATGTGCATATGCATGTGTATGTACGTATGTGTATATGTATATGCATGTATATGTATAACTCTATGTGTATATGTGTCTATGTGCATGTATATGTGTATATGTCGGTATGTGTATGTGTGCTCATGTGTATATGTGTTTTAATACTTTAATTATATAATTCATTCATATGTGTGTACTTAAGTGTATATGTATGTGTGTGTATATATATGTATGTGCATGTGTATGTGTGTGTATATGTATGTATGTGAATGTGCATGTATAAGTGTATATGTGTGTATGAGTATGTGCATGTGCATGTGTATGTGTGTGTATATGTATATGCATGTATATGTATAACTCTATGTGTATGTGTGTGTATGTGCATGTATATGTGTATATGTAGGTATGCGCATGTGTGTGGGCATGTGTATATGTGTTTTAATACTTTAATTATATAATTCATTCATATGTGTGTACCTAAGTGTATATGTATGTGTGTGTATATGTATGTATGTGCATGTGTATGTGTGTGTATATGTATGTATGTGCATGTGCATGTATAAGTGTATATGTGTGTAGCAATATGTGCATGTTCTTGTGTATGTGTGTGTATATGTATATGCATGTATATGTATAACTCTATGTGTATGTGTGTGTATGTGCATGTATATGTGTATATGTAGGTATGTGCATGTGTATGTGCATGTGTATATGTGTTTTAATAGTTTAATTATATAGTTCATTCATATGTGTGTACTTAAGAGTATATGTATGTGTGTGTATATGTATGTATGTGCATGTGTATGTGTGTGTATATGTATGTATTTGCATGTGCATGTATAAGTGTATATGTGTGTATGAGTATGTGCATGTTCTTGTGTATGTGTGTGTACATGTATATGCATGTATATGTATGTGTCTGTATATGTATATGCATGTATATGTATATGTGTGTATATGTATATGTATATGTATATGTATATGTGTATATGTATATGCATGTGTATGTATATGCATGTGTATATGTATGAAACATGCATG
>MU260227.1:0-2500 GCA_020310875.1 Ceratopteris richardii | reverse complement strand
GGTAACAAAAATATAGATGATGATGCCAAATATATATATATATATATATATATATATATATATATATATATATTATATATATATATATATATAGAGAGAGAGAGAGAGAGAGAGAGAGAGAGAGAGAGAGAAACATGATATAAATCCTAAAGCTTTGGTCTACAAGTGCATACAAGAAACATTCTTTTGGACTACATTGTTTTAGTACGACACTATGCTTACTAAAAAAAACAAAGACTCTCTAAACCCCTGCAGAACACAATCAACGCTAGAGAGAGAGAGAGAAGGGATGAGAGAGTGAAATCACTACCAAAATATACCAACATACTATGGATGCAGAATACAAGAAACGATTATAGCATGCATGTTGGAATTGTGGCGAACCCAATCACAATAAAGCGAAATGTCATGTGTGCATAAATTCGAGTAGACCTAACAAAGCACATGTACATAATATGTGGTAGTATATTCTTGTAGTAATGTGTGCACACATACTTGAGATTGTTGGGACAACTTTTTCCCTCCTTAGGAGGTTCTTTCCGTTCAGCTACTATAGATGTCAATAACCCTAAGCGCCTACTAATATATGTACATTCTATGTTTTGAATACATTCTATGTTGTGATCATAAGCTTCTTCTTCTTCTTTTTGTTATTTGTATGTGTCCCCAATTCCCAAACTCGAACAATTGGTCTCAAAGCCTATTCTAGATTCTTGATGCATGTCATCAAAATATCCCTAGTTATTGTTCGAGATCACCATGACAACTGCTTAGCATAATATTGGTGGTGTCTACTTCCAAACCAATCCCATCGGAGATTTTTATGAAACTCAAAAATTTATTTTAGTTGGTTTCCACATTTGATTGCACTATCAAGCGGTTGTGCATACAATTTCATCCTTATGTGCCAAATAGGTATTTACATTTCTTTAATTCAATTCAAGTGGCTCAAAGTTTGTTATAGGTATAATGGAGATCCATTAGGTATTTTTCGTCAATGTTTTGAGAAGATATTAGTTTTTGAATCATAGTATAGTCAAAAGTCATGGTTGAGAACAATGATGTGCTTTATATTTTGGCTTTTGAGGATAAGTTGGATGGTTAAAATTACCCATTATGGGAATACATAACACAACATAGAGAGTCTAGGAATACATCCTAACATAGCTCCAAATATTAAAAATGTAGTTGATGGAAGTGGTGTCGAGGATGTTATGAGTTTTAGCTCTAGTGAAGCTCCTTTTCAGATTCCTCTTGCAACTCTAATTTTGACGATGTCAAGTACACCGAAAAAAACTTCCAATAATTGTAGATCAACTTTGATGGGAGGGAATTGAGATGCACAAACAAATGGCTTGATGGATTTCTTTGTCAAATATGCCATTATCCTTTATATTCCCTCATGCAAACTAGCAAAAGCATTCCTATGATACTCTTGCAACACTATTCAATATAAGAAATCAGGCTTTTACTGCTTACATCTAGAAAAAATTTCAAGAGTGATCATGAATGAAAGTGATTCTATGGTTGTTTTTGAAAATAATAAAAGATTTAAAAGAAGCAATTGTGCATGTGCATGTGTGTGTGCATGTGCATGTATAAGTGTATATGTTGTATGAGTATGTGCATATGCATGTGTATGTACGTATGTGTATATGTATATGCATGTATATGTATATGCATGTATATGTATATGCATGTATATGCATGTATATGTATAATTCTGTGTATATGTGTCTATGTGCATGTATATGTGTATATGTAGGTATGTGTATGTGTGCTCATGTGTATATGTGTTTTAATACTTTAATTATATAATTCATTCATATGTGTGTACTTAAGTGTATATGTATGTGTGTGTATATATATGTATGTGCATGTGTATGTGTGTGTGTATGTATGTATGTGAATGTGCATGTATAAGTGTATATGTGTGTATGAGTATGTGCATGTGCATGTGTATGTGTGTGTATATGTATATGCATGTATATGTATAACTCTATGTGTATGTGTGTGTATGTGCATGTATATGTGTATATGTAGGTTATGCGCATGTGTGTGGGCATGTGTATATGTGTTTTAATACTTTAATTATATAATTCATTCATATGTGTGTACCTAAGTGTATATGTATGTGTGTGTATATGTATGTATGTGCATGTGTATGTGTGTGTATATGTATGTATGTGCATGTGCATGTATAAGTGTATATGTGTGTATCAATATGTGCATGTTTCTTGTGTATGTGTGTGTATATGTATATGCAATGTATATGTGTGTGTCTGTATATGTATATGCATGTATATGTATATGTGTGTATATGTATATGTATATGTATATGTATATGTATATGTATATCTATATGTGTATATGTATATGCATGTGTATCTGTATGAAACATGCATGTGTATGTGGATGCATTTGCATTTGCATCCATGTGCATGCATATGAATGCACATGCATGTGGATGTGCATATACACGTATTTGCATATATGTTAA
>MU260226.1:272500-277500 GCA_020310875.1 Ceratopteris richardii | reverse complement strand
TTTCAATCAACTGCTCTTTTAGATGGGCATCAAAGTTGATTACACATATTTCTTTCTATATCCTCTAGAGCGCTTCCCCTTGGATGGTGTTCCACAATAGTGCAGATCATTCACTTATTTCTCAAAAAAATGCTTCTTTCCACTTGATTTGTCTTTTAAGCTGAAAATTCTAGTGAGGGATTGCCATATTGGGAAGCTTTCAAGGCACGAAAAGAAGAGATGGCAAAGGTCCTCCCCCAAACATAATGATTACACTAGTGAGGGGCCCCACATATTTTATTTTCTTTGGCATTGATTCAGATTCCACTATGGAGGATTTTCGACATAAGAAATAAGTTTTTGTTATCAATGAGAGGATGCAACAAGCCCCTTTACACAAGTTCACATTTGAGGGTAGACCATGATGGAGAGTGTTAATCTCCAAAAGAATAAGTTATCCTTGAAGTTAGAGCACCTCTATATCAAGAATAACTTAAAACCTTTACCAATTTGGAGGATCAATGCTCAATTACCAAAATCTTGAACAAACCGTGAAGAAGATGACTACACAGAAAGTCTGTTGCACATAACTCACTCATTGACTTACCAAATGTGTAAAGTTTTTAATAAACCTTTGCACAAGGTGTTGCCTATAGTTTTCACACCTCCTTCAAGTTAAATCATTCCAAAAGACTCAGTAGATCTTGAGAAATGATCTCAACAAGTCACCCATGTCTAAAATTGTAGTTCTTTATAGTCGAGTTTGACACCTGCAACTTCTAAAGCTTGGTTCTCCCAAACTAGAAGCCCTTTAAGCGAATGCTTTGAGCCATAGATGGCTTACCTTCCAACTTAAAATTTGACTCCTCATTTGTGCAAAACGTTACACTGTGCACTGAGAACTGACCATTTCTTTGACCATCGGGATTGCACCTGTTTTAGAAGACACTCAACACTTCCTCACATATGAATGTTCCTACTCATAATTCTCACATCTTGTTTACAATTAGGCTCTCAAACTTTAACCATAGACTCATCAACTATGGAATTAGACACCTACAAAAGGATTCTTGAATTGATCAAGCATAGAAGGAGAACACACATAAAAATCGGGTCTTGTCCTCTCACACTCTCTCATATTTTCCCCGACATTTTTCCTTGTATATATAGGCTACCTCTAAGTTAATGTACATATGTATACATATCTTCATTCTCTGAAAAATACTTTCTTCATGCTTCATGACTTGATCTTTTCTTCAATCCTTGACTTCAAAACTTCATCAAAACTTCAATTTTTGATTGTCTTGCACCAAGAGCTCCCCCTCAATCATCAATTGAGGTTTTCTCTATCTTCTTTATACCTACCATGTCTTTGAATCTCTGTAGCTTTGGTCCATCCAAGCTTTTGGTTAGCATATCATCTATCTCATCTTTTGTTGAAGTATGTATAACTTCAATCTCTTTATCCATCACCTTCTCTCTTAGAAAATGATACTGAATCTCAATGTGTTTAGTCCTGGCATGAAAAAAAGGATTAGCAACTAAATACAATGAACTCATGTTATCTCCATGAATAGTGGGTGTACTCTGAATGATGTCAAAACTCTTCATAAGAGTCTTAAGCCATATCACTTCCTTTTCAGCTTCAACCATTCCTTTGTACTCAGCCTCTGTGGATGATAAAGCAACTGTATGTTGCTTCTTTGAACACCATGAAATTAACTTATCTCCCACATAACACAAGTATCCATAAGTTGATCTCCTATCATGAGGATTACCTGCCTAATCTATATCACTATATATCTTAATGTTTGTATCTGATGTAAAACCATAATACAAACCTTCTTTGAGTGTACCCTTAATGTACCTCAACACTCTTTGTCCTGCAACCCAATGTTCTTTCCTAGGACAATGCATGAATTGAGATAATACTCCAACTGCATATGACAAGTCAGGCCTAGTTAATGTAGCATAGATCAGACTACCAACCAAACTTTGATATAGCTTCATGTCCTTGAATTCTTCTCCTCTATATCTGCTCAATTTGTAATTCACCTCCATTGGAGTAGGTGCTACCCTGCAATCATCCATTTTAAACTTGATCAACAAGTTTTTCAAATACCTTTCTTGAGTTACATACACTCCATGTTGAGTATATGAGATCTCCATGCCCAAGAAATATGACAAATCTCCCAAGTCACTAATCTTGAACTCTTTCTCCATTTGCTTCTTTAGACTTTGAATTCCTTTCTCATCTGTACCTATAAGAATTATATCATCAACATATATGCACATGTAAATGAACCCATCATCACTTGCTCTAACAAGCAAGCTACTATCTGCTTTAGATACTTGAAAACCAAGTTCCTTCAAGAACTTCAGAAGTCTATAATTCCATGCCCTTGGGGCCTGCTTCAAACCATACAAAGCTCTCTTGAGCTTAGATACATGATCTGGATACCTTTCACCTCTGAACCCTTGTGGTTGCTCCATGAAAACATCATCTAAAATATAACCATTTAGAAAAGCATTCTTCACATCTAATTGACATAATTTCCAACCTTTACATGCAGCAATAGCTATGAGTGTCCTGATGGTTGTCATCTTTGCCACAAGACTATAGGTCTCATCATAATCTATACCATATGTGTGAGCAAATCCTTTAACAACAAGTCTAGCTTTATACCTAGACACACTTCCATCTGCAAACCTCTTTGTCGTGTAGACCCATTTGCATCCAATAATCTTCTAACTATTTGGTTTAGGAGCCAAATCCCATTTGTCATTCTCCATCAATGCATCATACTCTTCCTGCATAGCTTTCTCCCAATTTTCCTTACCTTTTGCTTCTTCATATGTAGAAGGGTCTTCATCTGCCTTTACCATATAAGCATAATCTTTAGTAGCCAAAAAAGAAGTGTCATAGCTATACCTTGTAGGTTGCCATTTGTGTCTTGATGACTTCTCCACTCCTTGAGGTATCTGGTTCATCACATTCTGGATCAAACCTTGGCACTTCTTCAACTTCAACCTGTGCTTCATTTTCTATTATTCATCATATATCTAAACCTTTGATTTACCTTTCTTTTGATTCACAACTTCCTCATCACCTACATAAATATTGATGGTACCTGCATACCAAGTACCTTGCTCATCAAATGTAACATCCTTTGATACAAGGAATTGTTTTGTGGATGGAGTCCACAACATATATCCCATGTGCTTTTCATCATATCCAATGAATACATACTTTTCAGCTTTAGGTTCCAATTTGTGCCTCAATTGAGATGGCACATATGCATATGCCAAACATCCAAATACTTTGCAATGATCTAGAGTAGGTCTCTTACACCACCATGCTTCATATGGTGTCATACCCTGCAAAGCTTTACATGGTAATCTATTGACCAAATATGTATCTGTATTTACAGCCTCAGCCCATAAATAATTGGGACAATTCTTCTTCTTCATCATGGATCTTGCAAACTCAACAAGAGTTCTATTCCTCCTTTCTGCTACACCATTTTGTTGAGGAGAGTACGTGCAAGTAAACTCCCTTTTTATACCTACATTCCACAAGTAATCACTACATTCATTAGAGAAATACTCTCCCCCTCCATCTGACCTTAGTCTCTTCAACTTTTGACTTGAGATTCTTTCTGCATACACATGATAAGGCTTGAATGTATTGAATACCTCTGATTTATCTTTGATCACATAGATAGTAATCCATTTGGTGGCATCATCAACATAAATTACATAATACCTTGAACCATTGATACTAAAATCCTTTGATGGTCCCCACACATCTATGTGTACCAACTCAAGCTTCTCTGAATACATAAAACCATGCTTGGAGTAAGATTGCTTATGAGCCTTACCTAACTGACATGCCTCACATCTGTATGTCATATGTTGACCTGCAACATTAGGCAATCCAAGCACTGAACCATTGTTAATCATATCTTTAATACCTCTTTCACTAAAATGTCCAAGCCTTTTGTGCCAAAGACCTAACTCAGAGATCTTATGTCCTCCATAGGTGAACAAGGCATGACCAACATTACCTTGAATCTTCAATGTGAACAATCTTCCTTCTTTCTTCCCTGAAACAATTTGTTTATATCCATTGCTAGGATCTTCCACAAAAACTCCTTCATTAGTGAACCTAACTTCATAACCTTTTTCAACAATTGGTCCTACACTTATCAGATTCTTTGGAATTGTAGGAACATACAAAATTTTACTCAAGAGAGTACTTCCATCGTTGGCCTTCATTGATCCAATTGACTTCACATTGTGCTTTGAATTATCACCTGTTTGAACTACATGATTAGTTACCTTATTTTCCAAGTCAGTCATCAATGCTATGTTGCCACTCAGGTGATTGCTACACCCTGAGTCAATGTAGAAGACTCTTTGGTCTTCACTTTGCCTTTCACAAGTTGCATTCATAATCCATGTTGAATCCTCCTTCTGATATGAAGCATAATTTTAGTAGGTATTGTTGTATTGTTGGCTTTGGAATCCTCTACCTGCACTTCTTCCAAAATAACCTCTACCTCTGAAATTACCTCTTTGATTTCTGCCACCTCTTCCTCTTGAATTAAAGTTCTGATTATATCCACCATTATTCTGAGTATTATGCCAACAATCATGAGCTAAGTAATTTGTCTTACCACAAATCCAGCAAGCTTTGACTCCATCTTTATTACTTCTGCCTCTTCCTCTACCTTTGCCACCTCCTCTTCCTCTTAGGAAGTTAGCTTGGCTAGTTGTACCTTCATCTTCATTTGCTAGTTGCTTTCCTTTGCTATTCTTCTTTTTATCCTTTGAATACATTGCTTGATCTGCACTCTTATCACTTTCACCTTTGACATCCTGCTCAAAGGTTAGCATGTGTCCTAACAACTGATTCAAATCAGGAGTAAAATGACCTAGTGATAATTCAGTAGACAAAATGAATGGTTTCCATTTGTCATCTCCTCTTAAACCTGTGAGAATTTGCCTTACCAATTTAT
>MU260226.1:195000-265000 GCA_020310875.1 Ceratopteris richardii | reverse complement strand
GGAGTCAATGATTACTTGCTACCTCATATTAGACGACTCTAAAGTGCAAGTGCCATATGGAATGCTTTGGAGGAGCATGTCCAAAACACTACAAAGTCAAGGAAGGCATCTTTATGGGCAGAGTTCACCACATTCAAGAAGAAGGCTTCTCAATCTATTTCTGATTATGTAGCAAGGATGAAGGATATTGCAAATGCATTAGGAGCAGTTGATGAAGACATTGAAGAGGAAAAATTGGTAAGAAAAATTCTCACAGGTTTGAGAGGAGATGAGAAGTGGAAACCATTCATTCTATCCACTGAATTGTCATTAGATCATTTCACTCTTGATTTGAATCAATTTCTAGGACATATGCTAGCATTTTAGCAGGATATCAAAGGTGATGTTGATAAAAGTACAAGTCAAGCAATGTATTCAGAGGACAAGAAGAATATTAACAAAGGCAAGCAATAATTGAATGAAGATGAAGGCACTATGAGCCAAGCCGGCTTCCTAAGAGGAAGAGGAGGTGGCAAAGGAAGAGGAAGAGGCAGAAGCAATAAAGAGGGTGTTAAAGCTTGCTAGATTTTCATGGAGAGTGTTAATCTCCAAAAGAAAAATTTATCATTGATGTTGGAGCACCTATTTATCAAGAACAACCCAAAGCCTTAACCAATTTTGAAAGATCAATGCCAAGTTATCAAGACTTTAGCTAACTGTGAAGAAAGTCATTACATAAAAAGTCTGCTATGCATAACTCACTCATTGACTAATCAAATGTGTAATTTTTCTAATGAAACTTTGTAGAGGGTGTTGTTTAAAGTTTCTGCACCTTCTCCAAGTTAGAACTTCTCAAAAAATTCATTATATCTTGAGATATGATCCAAAAAATCTACCTATGTCTGAAACTCTTCTTCTATATAATCAACTTTGATACCTACAACTTCTAATGCATGGTTCTCCCAAATTAGACCCCATTTATTCAAATTCTTTTAGCCATGGGTAGCTTACCTTCCAACTTAAATAATGAGTGCTTGTGTGCTCAAAAGTACACTGTGAAAGGAGCACTGACCAAAACATTATCATCAAATTTGCACCTGCTACTATCTTCTCTTCTTCATATTTACCCATGTGAATGTTCCTTCTCTCAGTTTTCTCAGCCTGATCACAATTAGGATTATAAAATTTTTACCAAGGTCAATCAACTATACACTTAGATGTGTACAAAAGCATTTCACAAAATGATAAACATAGAAGGATCACTGAGCAAAATATCGGGCACAATTTTTCTTCTATTAAAAAAAACATTACATCTAATTGATGAGACATATTCTCTTCTCTTATAAAGTATCTAATGACTTCTAAAACTTATCATTCATCATCTCTCCTACATGCTCCAACTGTCTACTTGTATATATAGGCATATATGTACAAACTCTTAATCATAACAAAGGTATAAGTGAGTTAATTAAAAGTCTAGTGTTCATGTATATACAAGACTTCATTCTGTGATCATGCACTTACTTCAAGCTTCATGTATTTGTCTTTGCTTCATCCTTTGACTTCAAACCTTTGTCCAAAAACATCAATTGATGGTTGTCCTGAACCAACACCTCACAAACTCAATCATCAATTGTGATTTTCTCCATCTTCTTTATACCTGCCATGTCTTTGAATCTTTGAAACTTTGGTCCATCCAAGCTTTTGGTTAACATGTCTGCAATCTGATCTTTTGTTGAAGTGTGTATGATTTCAATCTCTTTATCAATCACCTTCTCTCTTATAAAGTGATATTGGATCTCAATATGTTTCATCCTGGCATGAAATGTTGGTGCAGAGCAATCAACAATTGAAGTTTTGGAAGTCAAAGAATGAAGACAAGATCAAGTTTTGAAGCATAGAAGAAGTTTACATTCAGGAGTTGAAAGATATGTACACATATGTACATTAGTTCAGATATAGGTCACTTATACTTTTGAATAGTCATAAGTTTGTAAATATTTGCCTATAAATACTATGGAAAATGTCGGGACAAGTATGAGAGAGCATGAGAATAGAGTAATCAGTAGTTGTATGAGTCATTTTTAGACATCCTAGAATTGAGTGAAGACTCTCTCATCACTTAGATGTAAAATTCTCAGAAATGAAGAAAATATTGCGCCCGATGTTTCTGAGTTTTCTCCTTCTGTGTTAGATCTTTTGTGAAATGCTTTTGTACAGGTCTAAGTCTATAGGTGATTGACTTCTATACAAATTTTTAGCTTCCAATTGTGATCATGTTGAGAGAATTATGTGTAGGAACATTTGTATGTGAAGAAGTGTTCACTGATTCCTGAAACGGGCGCAAAATTTGAAGTCAATGTTTTGATCAGTTCTCCTTCCACAGTTGAAATTTTTGAGCAAGTAAGCACTTAATCTTTAAGTTGAGAGGTAAGCTACTTATGGTTAAAAGCATTTGCTTAAACGGGTTCTATTCTTGGAGAACCATGTCTTAGAAGTTATAGGTGTCTAAATGGACTTCTCAGAAGTACAGTTTTAGACATAGGTGACTTGTCAAGTTGATTTCTCAAGTTCTACTGAATCTTTTGGAGTGATTCGACTTGGAGGAGGTGTGCAATCTTTAGGCGACACCTTGTGCAAAGTTTTATAAAAAACTTTACACATTTGATAAGTCAATGAGAAAGATATGTGCAGCAGACTTTCTATAGAATCATCCTTTTCACAGATTTTCCAAAATCCTTATAATTGAATGTTGATCCTCCAAATTGGTGAAGATTTAGACTTAATCTTGATATAGAGGTGCTCTAATTTCAAGAGTAGGTTGTTCTTTTGGAGATTAACACTATCCATCATAAAATATTGGGTTAGCAGCTAAATACAATGAACTCATATTATCTCCATGAATAGTGGGTGTATTTTGAATGAGATCAAAACTCTTCATGAGAATCTTCAACCATATGACCACTTTTGCACCTTCAACCATCCCTTTATATTCTGATTCTATGGATGACAAAGCAATTGTATGTTGCTTCTTAGAACACCAGGAAATTAACTTATCTCCCATATAACATAAGTACCCATAAGTTGATCTCCTATCATCAAGATTACCTGCCCAATCTGTATCATTTGTGATTCACCTCCATTGGAGTAGGTGTTGCCTTGCAAGCATATATTCCATGTTAGGTATATGAGACCTCCATGCCATGAAATATGACGTCTCCCAAGTCATGAATCTGGAACTTTTTCTCCATTTGCTTCTTAAGACCTTGTATGCGCTTCTCATCTATACCTGTAAGAATTATATCATCAACATATATGCACATGTAAATGAACCCATCATCACTTGCTTTGACAAGCAAGCTACTATCTGCCTTAGATATTTGAAAATCAAGTTCCTTCAAGAAACTCACAAGTCTATAATTCCATGCCCTTGGGGCCTGTTTCAAACCCATACAAAGCTCTCTTGAGCCTACATACATATTTTGGATACCTTTCATCCTTGAAACATTCTGGTTGCTCCATGAAAACATCATCAGAAATGTAACCATTTAGATATGCATTCTTCACATCTAATTGATGTATCTTCCAACCTTTACATGCAGCAATAGCTATGAGAGTCCTTATAGTTTTCATCCTTGCCACAAGACTATAAGTCTCATCATAATCTATACCATATGTCTGAGAATACCCTTTCACATAGCCCACAAATCATTGGGATAATTTTTCTCCTTCATCATTGACCTTGCAAACTCAACAAGAGTTCTATTTCTCCTTTTTGCTACACCATTTTCTTGAGGACAGTACCTGAAAGTAACTTCCCTTTTTATACCTGCATTCCACAAGTATTCACTAAACTCATTAGAGAAATAATCTCCTCCTCCATCTGACCTTACTCTCTTCAATTTTTGACCTGTGATTCTTTTTGCATACACATGATAATGTTTAAATGTATTGAACACCTCTGATTTATCTTTGATCACATATATGGTGATCCACCTGGTAGCATCATCAACATAAATCACATAATATCTTAAACCATTAATGCTAAAGCCCTTTGATGGTCCCCACACATCTGTGTGTACCAAATCAAGCTTCTCTGAATACATGAAACCATGCTTATTATATGATTGCTTATGAGCCTTACCTAATTGACATGACCCACATCAGAATGTCATGTGTTGACCTGCAACATTAGGTAATCCAAGCATTGAACCATTGTTAATCATATCCTTAATACCTCTTTCATTGAAATTTCCAAGTCTTTTATGCCAAAGGTCTAACTCCAAGATCTTATGTCCTCCATAAGTGAACAAGGCATGACCAACATTGCCTTGAATTTTCAATGTGAATAACCTTCCGTCTTTCTTTCCTGAAACAATTTGTTTATACCTATTGCTAGGGTCTTCCACAAAAACTCCATCATTAGTGAACCTTACTTCATAAACTTTCTCTACACTTTGCCCTTCAGATTCATTGGGATTGTAGGAACATACAAAACCTTACTCAGAAGAATGCTTCCATCCTTGGACTTTATTGATACAATAGACTTCACATTATGCTTTGTGTTATCACCTGTTTGAACCACATGATTGCTTACTTTATTCTCCAAATCAGTCATCAAAGCAATGTTGCCACTCAGGTGATTGCTACACCCTGAGTCTATGTAGAAGACTCTTTGATCTTCACTTTGTCTTTCACAAGTTGCATTCATAATTAAGGTTGAATCCTCCTTCTGATATGAAGCATAGTTGTAGTAGGTATTATTGTAGGATCGACTTTGAAAGCCTCTACCTGCATTTCTTCCAAAGAAACCTCTACTATCTCTACCTCTGAAATTACCTCTCTGATTTTTATTACCTCTTCCTCTTGAATTAAATTTCTGATTATATCCTCCACCATTCTGATTATTATGCCAAAAATCATGAGCTAAATGATTAATCTTACCACAAATCTAGTAAGCTTTGGCACCATCTTTATTGCTTCTGCCTCTTCCTCTTCCTTTGCCACCACCTCTTCCTCTTAGGAAGTTAGCTTGGCTAGTTGTACCTTCTTCTTCATTCACTTGTTGCTTGCCTTTGTTAAACTTCTTCTTATCCTTTGAATACATTGCTTGACTTGTGCTTTTATCAACATCATCTTTGACATCCTGCTCAAAGGTTAGCATATGTCCTAGCAACTAATTCAAATCAGGAGTGAAATGATCTAGTTACAATTCAGTAGATAAAATGAATGGCTTCCATTTGTCATCTTCTCTCAAACCTGTGAGAATTTGCCTCACCAATTTGTCCCCTTCAATATCTTCATCAACTGCTCCTAATGCATCTGCAATGTCCTTCATCCTTGCTACATAATCAGAAATGGATTGAGAAGCCTTCTTCTTGAATGTGGTAAACTCTATCCATAAAGATGCCTTTCTTGACTTCGTGGTGTTTTGGAAATGTTCTTCCAAAGCATTCCATATGTCACCTGCACTTTCAAGTCCTCTAATGTGAGGTAACAAGTAATCATTGACTCCCATATAGATAATGCTCCTAGCTTGAGCATCCTTCTTCATCCATGTCTTCAAATCTCAGAGTTCATCCCTAGTTGGAACACTAGGATCTCTGAATTCTAGTTTTTCTTCTTCACTTGTGATATATCCTATCAGGTCTTTGCTCATAAGATGAGCTGCCATCCTCATTGACCAAGCAGCATAGTTTTCTCTATCCAATTTCTCTATCTGAAGAGAATCTCCCATCTTTTCTTCACATGTCTATTAAATTCTTCAAGCTTTGTGAGGATAATCTTTCACTTTTTGAACCTTCAAAGGTTGATTTCTGTAACAGTCGGGGTCCTCCTTTCTTCGATTCTGATAACTCCTGCTCTCATACCACTGATGGAGAGTGTTAATCTCCAAAAGAATAAGTTATCCTTGATGTTAGATCATCTCTATATCAAGAACAACTCAAAACCTTAACCAATTTTGAAAGATCAATGCCAAGTTATCAAGACTTTAGATAACTGTGAAGAAAGTCATTACATAGAAAAGTCTGCTACACATAACTCACTCATTGACTGATCAAGTGTGTAAAGTTTCTAATGAAACTTTTTATGTTTGAAAAGTTCTTTGTATAATCGACTTTGACACCTACAACCTCTAATGCATGGATCTCCCAAATTAGAACTTGCTTATTCAAATGCTTTTAGCCATAGGTAGCTTACCTTCCAACTTAAAGAATGGGTGTTTGCTTGCTGAAAACTTTACACTGTGGAAGGAGCAGTGGCCAAAACATTATCACCGAATTCGCACCTACTGCTCTCTTCTCTTGTTCACATTTACACATGTAGATGTTCCTACTCTCACTTCTCTCAACTTGATCACAATTAGCATCTGAAAATTTGTACAAAAGTCAACCAACTATAGACTCAGACTTGTGCAAAAGCATTTCACAAAATGATAGACATATAAGGAGCACTAAGCAAAATATCGGGTGCAATTTTTCTTCTATTCAGAAAAACATTAGATCTAATTGATGAGACATATTCTCTTCTCTTCTAAAGTATCTAATGACTTCTAAAACGTATCATTCATCATCTCTCCTACATGCCCCGACTTTCTACGTGTATATATAGGCATATATGTACAAACTCTTAACCATAACAAAGGTATAAGTGAGTAAATTACAAGTCTAGTGTACATATATATACAAGACCATTCTTTGATCATCCACTAACTTTAGGCTTCATATATTTGTCTTTGCTTCATCCTTTGACTTCAAACCTTTGTCCAAAAACATCAATTGATGGTTGTCCTGAACTTATCATTTAGCTCATGAATGTTGACATAATAATCAGAATGGTGGAGGATATAAGCAAAACTTTAATTCAAGAGGAAGAGGTGGTAGAAATCAAAGAGGTAATTTCAGAGGTAGAGGTAATAGAGGTTTCTTTGGAAAAAATGCAAGAAGAGGTTTTCAAAGTCAATCCTACAATAATACCTACTACAGTTATGCTTCAAATAAAAAAGAGGATTCCACCTTAATTACGAATGCAACTTATGAAAGACAAAGTGAAGATCAAAGAGTTTTCTGCATTAACTCAAGGTGTAGCAATCACCTGAGTGGCAACATAGCTTTGATGACTAATTTGGAGAATAAGGTGAGTAATCATATAGACCAAACATGTGATAAAACAAAGCACGATGTGAAGTCCATTCGATCAGTAAAGGCCAAGGATGGAAGCACTCTTTTGAGTAAGGTTTTGTATGTCCCTACAATTCCAAAGAATCTGATAAGTATAGGGAAAATTGTAGAGAAAGGATGTGAAGTAAGGTTCAATAATGATGGAGTTTATGTTGAAGACCCTCCCCATGGATATAAACAAATTGTTTCAGGGAAGAAAGAAGGAAGGCTCTTCACATTCAAGATTCAAGGCAATGTTGGTCATGCCTTGTTCACTTATGGAGAACAAAAGATCTCTGAATTAGATCTTTGGCACAAGCGGCTTTGACATTTTAATGAAAGAGGTATTAAAGATATCATTAAAAATGGTTCAGTGCTTGGATTGCCTAATATTGAAGGTCAACACATGACATACAAGTGTGAAGCATGTCGATTGGGTAAAGCTCACAAGAATACTTATGGTTGAGTTTGCAAGATCAATGATGAAAGAGAAAAAATGCCCTAATTATTTGTGGGCTGAGGCTGTGAATAAAGCTACTTATTTGGTTAATAGACTTCCATGTAAGGCTTTGAATGGTATGACACCTTATGAGGCTTGGTGGCGTAAGAGACCTACCTTAGATCATTGCAAAGTATTTGGATGTTTGGCTTATGCATATGTACCATCTCAATTCAGGCATAAATTGGAACCTAAAGCTGAAAAGTATGTGTTCATTGGTTATGATGATAAGCAGATGGGTTATAGATTGTGGATTCCATCCACAAAGCAATTCCTTGTGTCAAAGGATGTTACATTTGATGAGCACGGTACTTGGTATGCAAGTACAATTAATATTCATGCACGTGATGAAGAAGTCATGACACAAAGAAAGGGGAAATCAAAGACTCAAATTCCTGATGATGAAGAGATTGTTGACGCTCAAATGGATAATGAAGATTTTCCAAGGTTTAATCCAGAATATGAAGAACCAGATTCTTCAAAGAGTGGAGAAGCTAGAAGGTCAACAAGGAACACAAAACAATCCATAAGGTACAGTTATGATACTTCGTTTCTGACCACTAAAGATTATGCTTACATCATGAAAGCAGAAGAAGATCCTTCTACATATGATGAGGCAAAAGGTAAGGAAAATTGGGAGAAAGCTATGCACGAGGAGTATGATGCATTGATGGAGAATGAGACATAGGATTTAGTTCCTAAACCAAATAATCAGAAAACCATTGGATGCAAATGGGTCTACAAGACAAAGAGGTATGCAGATGGAAGTGTGTCTAGGTATAAAGCTAGAATTGTTGTGAAAGGATATGCTCAAACATATGGTGTAGATTATGTCTAAGGTAGATAGTAGCTTGCTTGTTAAAGCAAGTGATGATGGGTTCATTTACATTTGCATATATGTTGATGACATAATTTTTATAGATATAGATGAGAAGGGCATACAAGGTCTTAAGAAGGAAATGGAGAAAGAGTTCAAGATCAGTGACTTGGGAGACTTGTCATATTTCTTGGGAATGGAGATTTCATATTTTTCAACATGGAGTATATGTGACTCAAGAAAGGTATTTGAAGAATTTGCTAATCAAGTTTAAAATGGAAGATTGCAGGGTAGCACCTAATCGAATGGAGGTGAATTATAAATTGAGCAGATATGGGGAAGCAGAATTCAAGGACATGAAGTTGTATCAAAGTTTGGTTGGTAGTCTAATCTATGCTACATTGACTAGGCTTGATTTGTCATATGTAGTTGGAGTGTTGTCTCAATTCATGCATTGTCCTAGGAAAGAACATTGTATTGCAGGACAAAGGGTGCTAACATACATTAAAGGTACACTCAAAGAAGGTTTGTATTATGGATTCACATCAGATACAAAAATCAAGATATATAGTGATGCAGATTGGGTAGGTAACTTTGATGATAGGAGGTCAACATATGGATATCTATGTTATGTGGGAGATAAATTAATCTCTTGGTGTTCTAAGAAGCAACATACAATTGCTTTGTTATCTACACAAGCAGAATATAAAGGCATGGTTGAAGCTGCAAAGGAGGTTATATGGTTGAAGACACTTATGAAGAGTTTTGACATCATTCAGAGTACACCCACTATTCATGGTGATCATATGAGTTCATTGTATCTAGCTTCTAACCCTGTGTTTCATGCCAGGACTAAACATATTGAGATCCAATATCATTTCTTGAGAGAGAAGGTGATTGATAAAGAAATTGAAGTAATACACACTTCTACAAAAGATCAGATTGCAGAGATGCTAACCAAAAGCATGGATGGACCTAAGTTGCAGAGGTTGAAAGACATGGCAGGTATAAAGAAGATGGAGAAAATCACAATTGATGATTGAGGGGGAGCTGTTGGTGCAGGGCAATCATCAATTGATGATTAGGACAAATTTTGAAGTCAATAAGTAAAGCAAAGATCACCATATGAGGCTTGAAGATGAGTATGTGATCAGAAGATGGAAACTTGTATATACATGTATATTACTCTTGTAATTAGTTCATGACAACCTTTATATCTATGATGAGTCGAGATGTAAATGTCTATATATACTTGAATATAGATGTTATATGTACGAGAGATGATGAGTAACAAGTTTTAGAAGAATTAGAGACTTTAGAGAGTAAGAAGAATATGGATTATCTATCAGATGTATGATTGCTTTGAATAGAAGAAAGTTGCGCCTCGATGTTTTGCTCAGTGCTCCTTTTGTGTTTAACTTCTTGAGGAATTATTTTTTACAAGTCTAATTCTATAGTTGAATGAACTCTGTACAAGTTTTGAGAGCCTAATTGTAATCATTCTAAGAGAATTTTAAGTAGGAACATTTACATATGTAAAGAGAAGAAGTGAAGACAGGTTTAGATGCAAACTCAGTGGTCAATGTTTTGATCAGATATCCCTCCATAGTGTAAAGTTTTGAGCAAGTAAGCACTCATTCTTTAATTTGAGAGGTAAGCTTCTTGTGCCTAAAAGAATTTGAATAAATGGGGTCTATTTTGGGAGAACCATGCATTAGAAGATGCAAGTGTCAAAGTCGACTACATAGAATATCAATTTTTGACGTAGGTACATTGTTTGGAGAAAATCTCAAGATTTACTAATTCTTTTCGAGAGATTTAACTTGGAGAAGGTGCACAAACATTAGACAACACCTTGTATAAAGTTTCATTGAAAAATTTACACATTTGTTCAGTCAATGAGTGGATTAAGTGTAGCAAATGTTTCTATGTAATGAGTTTTCTCACAGTTAACTCAAGTCTTGATAATTTGGCATTACTTTTCCAAAACTGGTTGAGCTTATGAGTTGTTCTTGGAGATTAATCATCTCCATCAATTATGCCTATGCATTTACTACAGAGCACTTAACAAAATCACCATCAAAAGCAAGTATCCGGTTCTGATTATGGAGGAACTTCTAGATCGCTTTGGCAAGGCCAAGTTCTTCACACACATAGATCTCCATTTTGGATACCATCAGATCAGGTTCGCCCATGAACACATAGAGAAGATTGCATTTCACACATGATACGGAAGTTACAAATGGCTAGTTATGCCATTTGGTCTCACAAGTGCCCTAGCCATGTTTTGCCATGAGATGAATGACGGCTTCTGTGATATGCTCAATCTATTCCTCATTATTTACATTGACAACCTACTGATTTATAGTCTCACATTAGAAGAGCACTACGAACATGTCAAGGCTATTCTGGAATGCTTAAAGGAATGATGCCTCTTTGCAAAATCGAGCAAATGCGAGTTTGCCATGAAGAAGGTCAAATTCCTGGGATTCATTGTCTTAGAACTTGGGCTTCATATTGACCCCAAGAAGGTAGAAGTTGTACTCAAATGGGCTCCTCCAACCATGATCAAGGCGGTCCAAGAATTCATCAGATTTTTCCAGTTTCCCCGTCTCTTCATTCGGGACTTTAGCAAGATTGTCGCTCCACTCTTACAGTTGATCAAAGAGAAGGAAGACTTCAAGTGGGGCCAAGCAGAGGAGGATGCATTCGAAGCACTCAAGGTTGCAATGTGCAATGCCCCTCTTATCAAGCTCCCAGAGTTCGATAAACCCTTCAAGATTCACACATATGCATCCAGTACCGTGATCACAGGTGTCTTGATGTAGGATGGGCAACCAGTAGCCTATGAATCACACAAGTTCACACAAAGTGGAGCTAAGATGGATCACATATGAGAAGGAAATGCTCACGGTCGTCCATTACCTACGTAAATGGTGACACTACGTTCAGGACAAGCACACCAAAATTTTCACAGGCAATATCTCACTCAAGTATTTCTCTTTGCAACCAAAGTTAAGTCCAAAGCAAGCGAGGTGGCAGGATTTCCTAGCTTAGTTTGATATCGAGATCATCCACAAGCCTGTGAAGCACAACATCATGCTAGATGCAATAAGTAGAAGACCCAAGATTTAAGCCTTATCCACCATCTCATCCAACCTAAGGGGCAGAATCAAGATAGCTCAAGAACATGACACTAGAGTCCAAGAACTCTTACATGAGGTCCACAACACCTCACACTCGGGCAAGTACTCAATTGAAGAAGGCATGCTTTATCACAACGGCCAGATATATGTCCCAGATGACTTTGAGCTATGCAAGGAGTTGCTCTAGGAGCGCATGATTGAAAAGTGATAGGACATGGAGGCCAAAATTGCAGCTACGAATTGCTACACATACAGTTTTATTGGCCGGGTATGAAAGCTAAATTGAAGAATATGTAGAGACATGTCCAACATGCCAACTTGTTAGGCATGAAATAATCAAATTGGTAGGCCTCTTATGACATCTCCCCATACCAAATAGACCTTGGGACATGATCAATATGGACTTCATAACCGAGCTCCCACCATCCCAAGGGTATTCATTCATATTCATCGTAGTTGACTACTTCACCAAACATGCTCATTTTATTCTTGCTAAGCCTCCCTTGAACGCAAAGGCAGTGGCCCAACTATTCTTCACACACATAGTCAAGTATCATGGCTTGCCACTTGCGGTTGTGTCAGATCGAGATGGTTGCTTTTTGAGTCGGTTATGGACCAAAATCTTTCAGTTACTTGAGACACAACTCATATTTTTGAGCATGTATCACCTGCAAACCGATGGGAAAACTAAATAGGTCAACCAAACAATTGAGGATTATATCTACAACTACGTGCAAGCAAACCAACAGGATTGGGCCAAACACTTAGACATTCTCGAGTTTCCCTACAATGCCTCAGTCCATTCGAGTACAAAAATGACCCCGTTTGACCTCGCAACTGGGAAAGAGGTCATACGCCCGCTAGCCCTCACTCAAGACTCTAGGTTGGCCATCAATGACCTGGATTGTGGAGCATTCCTCAATCAATGGAAGACAAAGCTGGAGCAGGCCAAATCAAGCTTATAGAGAAGCAAGGAACATATGGCCCGTACAAGGTAGCAAAGCGGATCAACAAGATCACATACCAAGTGGAGTTGCCCAACAATGTCTAGTTACATAATGCATTTCACATGATCTTGCTGAAATGATTCAAGCTCGATACCAAGTATGGATGCGACATTCTCATACTTTTGATCAAAACAACTATGCGGCTTGGAAAAATGGAATGGAGACCTATTTGAAAGGTAGAAATCTTTATGGAATTGTAGCAGGTGTTGAAGCTATTCCTATTCCAAGATCCAACAAGATGGTGAGAAGCAATTTGAACCAGAGGCCATCTTATGAGACTACAACACATGCGAAGGACCCCAGTTCCTCATCAAGTGGAAAGTTCATCCCTTAGTTGGTTGTCCCGAACAACACCTTTGGTCCGGACCATCCTCTTGTCTAACAATATTAACGCACATCCTATGCCTACCATGGTGCCTAAGCACATTTTAATGTTCCCAACATTTTTTAGCACACCTAATTTTGTAAACTCGAACCCGCTTGCTAAGGGCAACAAGCTCTCCAAGCCGCGTGAGGATGTGATAGTCCCTATTTTTCTATCCAAGGCATTTCAACCTCAGTGATATATCCTATCTCAACCTTTTGAGCTTGGGACCTGCATATGAACAAAATATTCCTACATATATGCATAAACATAACATAAAATGTGTTCTTTGGAATTCACCTTGACGTCCCATGTCTATTTTCATACATGCTTGGGTTGAACCTATCAATGGATACAACAACAACTATCAAGGAGGATACAAAGAAAGGAGAGACTACAATAACTACAGAGATGATGAAGCTCAAAAGGATTCACCTCTACTCATGAACATGACAATGAAGGAAGGTAACTTTGATGAGCATTTGTTCTACATAGATTCTGGATTATCAAAGCATGTGGTAGGAAATGTGGCTCTACTCTCAGACTTGGAAGATCCAAAGAATAAACATGAAGTCCAAACGGGGGATGCCACAAGACACCCAACTCAGAAGATAGTGATGTGAAGACATCTAATGGTAATATGAACTTACCAAGTAGATTACTTTATGTGCCCACCATCACAAAGAACCTCATTAGGTAAGGTTAAATTGTTCAAAAAGGTTTACCAATGAGATTTACCAAGCATGGAGCATACGTTGAACACCCACATTAAGGATTCATGAAGATAGAAAAGGGAGAGAAGATAGATAGGTTGTTCACATTTTAAGTCCAAGATACCAAGAATATTTCTTTGTTCAACTATGGCACTCAAACCCTGTCAGAAGTAGAGAGCTGGCATAAGAGGCTAGTGCAGATTGGAGAAAGATCCCTCAAACAAATTAGTAGAGGTTAGAGTGTACTTAGACTACCCAAAATATTAATGAAACACATGGTATAAAAATTTAGTGCATGTCTGTTTGGTAAATCACATAGGCAACCATTTACCAAGAAAGGATATATACATGGAGACCTTCTAGAGCTTCTCCATAGAGATGTTTGGGGAATAAGAAAAGAATCTTAAATATCTCGATCAAGGTACTATGTGTCATTCATAGATGATTGTTCTAGATGGATTATCTAATATTTCATGAAGCATAAGGATGAATTTTTTCATGCTTTAAAAATTACTTAGCTCTTGTGGAGAATCAAATGGTTAAAATCCTAATAAAGACTAATTTCAGATGGATGGGGAGAATACTTATCCCATGAATTTGATTCTTATCTCCAAGAGAGAGGAATCAAAAGGAAAATCACCCCTAGATACACTCCGAAGCAAAATGGAGTGGAAGCGAGAAGAAATAGGACCATTGTTGAGGATAACAGTTCCATGCTTAATGAGAAGAAGATACCTAACTACTTGTGGGTAGACGCAGCATCTATCACCACTTATTTGATTCCATGCTCAATAGATTACCATCAAAGGTTCAGGATGGTATGAATTGTAGCATGGAATGGAAGAAGACCTAGCTTGTATCATTGCAAGATCTTTGGGTGCATTTCATATGCACAGATACCTTCAAAGCTAAGAGGTAAATTGGACCCTAAGGTGAAGTGTGTGTTTATAGGCTATGATCTTAACTAAAAATTTTATACACTATACAATACCAGCAACAAAGGCTTTATAGTAAGTAGATATTTTCTATTTGATGAAAACAAGTCATGGTTTGTAGGAAATGAAGCTACCCTATGACCTAGAGGAAAACTTTCCAACTCTATCAAGCAAGAATGCACACACACTTGAAGCATCAAGTGGCCTTAAAGATGATCAAAAGACACCAAGGAGAGAAGTTAACTCATGCAAATCCAAAGGCGAATCCAAAGTGTAGTAGTTAAGGGATGTAGCAAAATCCTCTCAACAAACCATCATAAAGTCAACTAGAGAGAAGAAAAATTCAGAGAGGTATGGGTGCGATACATCACTCGTTATTGAACTCTATCTACTTAGCACAAGACTCAAACTCTAAGGAGCCTTCATCTTATGAACAGGCAAAGAAGAAATAAGAGTGGGTGAATGCCATGGAGGAAGAAATTGAAGCATTGAGGGAAAACCATACTTGGGAGCTAGTACCCAAGACCTGATCTATGAAGATCATTGGATCTAGGTAGATATACAAAGTGAAGAAGAATTCTGATGGAGCCATCAACATTTATAAAGCAAGACTTGTGGCCAAAGGGTATGCACAAGGTAAGAAGATACCAAATAATTTCAAGTTCTTTGTGGATCACCAAGCACGTTTTTACTTGGTAAATTATGCATGCAACATGGGAAGATATTACTGAAAGAGTGGGTTAATCACTATCTAGTTGCAAACAAAAGATAATCTCCTTGTGAATCACCAAGCATAGTTTTACTTGGTAAATAAGCTATGCAAAACGTACTAAATAAGCCATAACTAGTCATAATAAATGCTATCAAGAATTTTAGACAATCTCTACTTGCAAACATATTCAAGTTCTTTGTGGATCACTAAGAACGTTTTCAATTGGTAAATAAGCCATACAATATGGGAAGATTAGTTACATGGTTTGT
The DNA here is from genome assembly GCA_020310875.1 of Ceratopteris richardii. Lineage (NCBI taxonomy): Eukaryota > Viridiplantae > Streptophyta > Polypodiopsida > Polypodiales > Pteridaceae > Ceratopteris > Ceratopteris richardii. Next base: position 249,399 of record MU260226.1, on the reverse strand, counting down.
TTTATTGATGGAATTCGACTTTTGATTTGTCATGAAAAAGGAAGATACGGGCATCAAGGTTCATCATCTATCTAGATTTATAATGGAGAAAACCTAAATTGAGAACTAGATGCTTTTGTATTTAATTTGGAATAGTACTAGATTGGGAACATCCTTTAGTCCCAATTTTAATGTATGGACCACTTCATCACTCTCTTCTGAAAGTCCAAAGCCCATGATTGATTCAAGAAACTTCTACATCATTGTAAGAATTATCATCAAGATGACAATGGTGTATTCTCATGACGCATAAATGATGGCGAGAGGGTTAATCTTATTGCATATGCCTCTATTAATTTTGTAGGCATGCATCATTCACATTCTAAAGCACTTCAAAATTTTCAATGATTACGAGTGTATTGGCCATCTCTGTAAAAGGATGTACATGAATATATAGAATATCCTTCTTGTCAAATAAGAAAGTCAACAGAACATGCTTCTTTGTATGAACTAATTGTCAACTTCTTGAAAGATAAAACCTATGATGAAGGAATTACTATTGCTTGTAATAGATACTTAGAGGAGGATTGCAAGGATTATAATTTGATCGGTAATTTAGTATAGAACAAAGGCAAACAACATTTCCTTAGATTTTGCATACATAGATAAAAATGACTATTTACCTATTTTGGAAATGGCCCATGTAGGCATGGTAGGAGGCCAATTTTTACGTGAATGAGTTGAAAAACGATCTTGTTTTCTAGAATAGGGTGGCCTAACTTGCATATCAATGCTGAAGCAAACGTGGAAAAGTGTGATGCATGACAAAGAACAAAATATCCATTTAAGAGAGATTAAATACCATTAAGATATATGATGGGAGAAACATCATTCACTAAATAGGAAATAATTTTATTTTAACCATTAGCCCACCTACACATGGATCACATGTAGAGCACATCATAGTTTCCAGTGATCATCTAACCAAATGTGTTGAAGCCAAATCCACACAAAAATGTGATGCTCCAATAACTAGAAAATTCTTATCTAAGCACATTTTTACCAGATTTCGGGTTTCTATTGAAATCTTAAGAGATGAGGGCACTCATTTGATAAATTAAGTCATAGAGAACCTGTATATGAATTTCTGGTACCACGCAAGAAATTGGCCCCTTATCATCCCCAACCTAATGGAGAAGTTAACAACCCAAACAAATTCTTTTATAAACTTCTCAATAATCATAGATCAAATTGGAATAAATCATTCCATCATGCAATTCAAGAACTTCAAGTTTCTAACGAGACCGATTTGAGAACAACCATTTAACATGGTTTATGGAAAAAATGCTATATTGTTGATAGATTATATAGCCCCCAAAATGCGAACTGCACAATCCTATGAGTGGATAGGACATGAAATTTTACAACAAACAAACCGGTTAGAAAAGTTGCAAGAGACACTAAGAGCTACGATACGAATATATGCTGCCTAAAGGAGACAAAAGATCTCAAGAAAGGTAACCTAATCCATGTATACACTCTAAAAGGTCATGCCAATAAATCACAAAAAAAGAGGAGTAAACTTCACAAAAAGGCCATGATTCTTTTCAAATGTAAACTTTGTTTCGAAACCAAAAAAAGATAATCGGATTCAAATTCACATCCCTCATCACACAAGCAAAAATCTATGAGGATCATGCCAATGCAACTAGTAGTGAGACATTATGGGTCGAATGCAAATTTCTCCATTTTGAAGGAAAAGAAAGATTGACATAGATACATACACAAGGATCTTCTTCCATGCCAAACCCCATACATAGCTACAAAAGGATGAGATGAAATAAGGATCAATCCAGAAGAAGCACAAAAAGAGCCACAAGGTTTCCCACCCAAAACATCTTCTAGAGCTAGGCCGCACTTTCAAGAGAGAAAACTATGGATCCACAAGGATTGGCTAAAAGCATGACAAGAGTTCCCGTACATGTGGTTGAAGAAGAACAAGGACAAAACACAATTTCAACAGAAAGAATTACAAACATGGTTATGCAAAGCCTCACCAACCCAGGTTCCAAGCTTACAAGCCTCGCCATGCAAAATTACCCAACAATGGATCCCAAAATCTCAAATCAATAGAGATATCATGAGTTCATGAATTAAGAAGTCCATTTCACAAGTCAAAAAACCAACATGTAGGACATGAGTGAAGGAGTTAAACATATGGAACGCTCAATCTGTTCGAGCCACGAAAGATCAAACAATAAAAAGAAATCATCAAATTACTTGATAGGAACAACCACATGAACTATTGGTAAATATGTCCACAAAAATGAACCCATTGGATTTACAAGTTGTAGAAAACATGTACCCTTTATCTCAAGGACATCCACAACATGTAATTGGTGATAGAAATAATATCAATCACCCAAGTTAGTAATTTTAATTTCCTAGCATAGGGTGCCTCTTCATTGACATCCCTCAAGATTTCATCAATGCATTCCAAAGTATGCATGCATAGTGCCTCATTACAAGGTCATGCACAAGGCACATGTCCTAATAATGTTCAAGCACTACGTCTTTAGTCCATTCCACAAGGGCGAAGAAGACGTTATTAGAGTGGCAAGTGCACCAACGAAAACAAAAGAAATCACTTTTGATAGTTTCTAGTTATTTTGTTTGATTTTATGTTTTTGCTCCACATCATGCACACCTCCAATCAAAACATTAAAAATTTTGACTTTTTTTTATTTTTCTTATTTTTTTATTTGAAAAGCTAATAAAGACGGTCACACAAATAGTTTTCTTCATCTTTTCTTCCAAGCCATGATAAATGATACAATATGAACATATCCTTCATATCAACAACCATTTGAGAGGGCTCTCAAGTACCTCCCATTTTAACCATATTTTCTATTTTCGATCACAATGTTTTCAATGCCATGCATAATATATCGCAAATTTTCAATCCTATTTTTCTATCTTTTTTGTAAACTATATTAATTGCCCCTTCATTGAGAATTAGGAAGAGCATCAAAGTGCAAGGCCTCCTGCCACATCAAAAGAAGCAGTTTTGCCTTGTCACTCCTAAAAGACTTGAAGAACTCATTGGTGAGAGCATTCAAACATGGGCGTGTTCTTTGTCCTTTTATGGAAATCCATCTCTCATGTTCATTGACTATGCTCTGATACCATTGTGGAGAGAGATGGTGGATGCAACCTGAAGAAGAATTGGTGTTGCTGCAACCAGCTTCACACCAGCCAACTGAGACTTCAGATTTGGGTAGTAGACCCTTTGGGCTTCCTAAATCCACAAAAAAAATCACCCAAACACTTTGGAACAAGTATCTCAAAAGTTTGAGTCAAGACAGACTAGTTGCAAAATGACTAGCTCCCAAAACTTCCTATTTTTGTGAATACACCTGCTGAAAAAATGAACAGTGCTATCAACTTGGAAGGAATTAGAAAAATTCCTTTTGTACATAGCAAATAGATATAGCGAGCTTCCTAATCCAAGTAAAAACACTTCAATTCAGCAACAGATCACTGAGAAAAAGGTTTAGCAAAATCTAGAACACTCCCGACATTTTCGGGCTCTGCAGATATAGGCCAATGAGTAGTAAAATGTAGATTTCTCACAAATGGTAAATTCAATGGACATGAAATTTTGCAAGAATAAACTAGATTTAGAGAGCTATCCAATGCACTTTAAATATCTGAAATAGGTTACATATAGCCCATGATATGAGCTTCTAAAGTTTACTATTCTAAGTGAGTAGAGCAGAGAACAAAATAGAGGAGTAACAGATGAATGTATAAATTCACATATAACTACAACCTCATTGGCAATGAATACTTGCACAATGGGAGTAGAATGAGAGTGCTATGGATTAATCTCTTCAATATCTACAAATGGGCATGAAATGGGCACGAATCAAGCACTCCTTTGGCAACTTCCTTCTTGTTCCTTTTATAGCTACTTTTGGAGGTAGTTTTGAATTTGAATTCAAATGACTTCTCTTAAAAGTGATGCTAGGAATTAGGAAATATTCCCTCACCTAATGGATTCGTGGTTTTAGGTAGTTAGATCCATGAATTTTCTTTTTACATCATGAATGACTTAAGCCATTCTTTCTTTTACAATTACAAGAGATAAAACGTACTCTTTTACAAGAGGTTTTCATATATCTACACATATGACTACAAATGAACATCATATCAAGCATATCAAGCATGCAGGCTTGGGTAAAATGCACCAACAATCAACCTCTACATCAAGAGTTTCCAAGAATTTATAGGCTTTTATTCATTGGACTTGTGGGATTTGAGAATGCATTGGAGTTTCCAAAGAGATTATCTAACTCTAATTTTGAAAATAGTGAGTTCACCATGTCTATATTTTCTAGATCTATGAATGAAGAAATTTTCTCGGAACATCTATCTTTCTCCTATTTTTCATCAACTATTATAGTTTCCAATACATTTATGTATCTAAGTTACCTTCATTATCTAATTTTTGTATGATACTTTACCATGTTTCTACTTCTCCATCCTCTTTGTATTTATCATTAGTCTTTGTATACTTTGCTTTGTTACACCCCATTTGACTATTTAGTTTACTTAGGTTATGGGAGCTTCTATCTTTTCTCTCTAGGGATCCTCATTTCTTAAAGATGTTTTATCAATTTATCTTAATTCTTTACAAAGGTTTCTTCAAAAGGTGCAATCATCATTGAGTCATCTAATTTTCCATACCCTTATATTTCCTACTATGGAAAATCTAATATATCTATAAAGGCCTCTAGCATTTTTTGATACTTCTTATATTTTTCTCTCTTATCATTATTTTTGGAAAATAAAATAGCAATTTATCTATTAGGTAATGGGTAATTGTGGTGTGTTGGTGGACTAGATTTTAGTCTTTGTTGTTTTAATTTCTTCTTCAATTACGTCGTTCTCATTAAACAGTACTCTTCTTAAAGCAACGTTGACATCATCCTTAAATAAATCTCCAATATGTTTACCATTTTCTTCAACGGTTTTGTTGATAGTTGCCCTCATCGTTGAACGTTCCTGAGCAGATTTTTTGTTGACTTTTGCATTATTCTCTTGTAGATCTCGGTTTGTACTAGTGAGCTTCTTCCAACTCTACATGTATTCTTGTGTTTCTTCAAACTCGATCATTGCCTTCAACTATCATTTTCCATCAATGTTCACTTATTTCAATGCTAACTTGATCAATGTTGCATTGATGGTTAGCTTAGTAGTTATAACATAAAAACTATTTTCCACAAGTTAAATATGTTTTGCCATCACCCATACTTCTCTTGTCCGTAGTGTTCATTGCGTGTATGCATATCTTCATGGTTGTCATACTAATATCTTCTCTATAAAACCATTGGCTCCAAATATTTCCGAAGTGCTGTTCATGCAAGGTTTTGGAATCCTTTGATATTACTCCTATTATATATGAAAAATATGTGCTTCTCTGTTTTGTTCTAAAAGAAGTTCAGCCGTAGCCTACTCTCCCATGCTTGACTCAATAAAAGAACAATTATACAATGAATTGGCTTGGTGCCTTTCGGATCCCCTATATCACACAAAGCAAGGGTATAATGGTCTGAAAGCTATGATAGATCACAACCGATAGGATATCTAGGATTTGATGGGAAACAAATGTTTTTAAAGAAAGTTGTTGAGAAGTTTAATGATTATTTTGTAGCCTTCATGGAAATCCGCTTACTCTCTAAATCTTGTTGTTTTCCAAGAAAAACATCCTATGGTGTCTGAAAGGCAAATATTTTTTACGATTACAAATTCTTCTACCTAACAGGTGTAGAAAATTTTCAATCCACCACTCTTTCTAATGGCCATCAAAGTTGATCGCACATATTTCTTTTCATATCTTCCAAATCGCCTCCCCTCTGATGGCATTCCACAAAGCAAAAGAGAAGCCAATTGTTTCTCCAAGTAAAGCTTGTTAAGCTCGAAATCTTGGCGAGAGACTACCAGATTGGGAATCTTCTAGGGCACGAGAAGAAGAGATGACCAAGGTCCTCTGTACCCCAGATGCAACACTTACACCAATGAGGGGGCCCATACATTTTATTAGCTTTGGCATTAGTCCAGATTCCACGATGGAGGATTTGCCACATAAAAACCGAATTTTCGTTCCCGATGAGAAGGTGACATAGGTCCCCACATACGACTTTCCATCTAATGCTAAACCAATTTTGACTCCATCCCCTATTAATGGAGAAATGCAGTTCAAGGTGCTTCTCCATTTTGCCTACCATAGAATCCTTTTCTTTATTAGCCTTCTTCTTAGGACCTTCTAGGAACGAATAGCCCCTACATGGAGTAAGGATACCTTGAGCAAATAAAGTTTCCATCTTGAATACTCACAAAACATCACATTAAGATCACATATGTACTTGATTTTCTTCTCAAAACTCTAGAAACATTACAACATGCGAAAAGTTTCGCCTAACTCTATAGTCCTTTTAATGTGAAAATTTACACCACTAATGAAAACAAAATTTCTCGAATAATTTTGTTGTGAAAAAATATTACATGAGGCTTCTTCTATCTTAGTGGAATGAGACAAAAACGGATGAAGTCACACATATTCTCTTTTGCAATAAAGGCTTTCATGATTCCACCTAATTTCTCAACAAAGAATGTACAAATATACAGAAGAAGAAAAAGCAAAGGAAAACATTTTGTTATTGATGCCTTTTTCTTAGGATCGTCTATCTCTTTTTTGGATATTTTCTTGTCAAGTTTTTTTTCTTCTTTAATTTGTTTACTCTCATGATTTCTAAGAAGTCTCTTAGCTTTTGCACCTTGAATTTAGACATCCTAAAAACCATCACCAACACTTTTCCAAAGTGCTAGATTTCTTTAAGGTGAAAATTCATACCATGAGATCCCAGCTATGGTAATAAAGGATCACATTTTCTTATATATTCATCTCCAATCATACGCTTGATGGATCTGAAATAGTCTTAATGAAGAAGATGTACCTTCTTCAGAATTTGAGTTCTACATTCAGTGCACATATATGTACATTACTCAATTGAACCAGGAAAATGGGTTCATCAATCAGGAGAAAATATGAAAAATCAAAGGCATTCAAAATATTGCCAAGAAGGATGTTTTCCAACCTCACTTCTAGCTATCCATTCTTTTGTTTCTAAAATTTCCATAAAATATAAACAAGGATATTCAAACTCAGCACTTCCACTTATGCCATACATGCACTTAAGAGTCTTCAAATCTGCACTTAACTCCACTAAACCGAAGAGTATCCATAACTTTCCACACTTTACTCAAATGTTTCTTTTCTATAATGCTTGGAATGTCAGTGTCAAAAAATAGGCATTTTAATATTTTACACCTTTTGCTCAAAACTTGAGCACACCCCACCTCATAAAGCTCCATTTTTATTGTAGTTTAAAGTTAGGAGAGTCAAGTTTACCTAGGATATAATCTGAAGCTTTTCTTATTAAAAGAACACCATTTATTTACATTTTTTTTCTTTTCAAATTGGGCCTTTTCAAAATTTTATCAGATTATGGAATTCCATAGTATTGGATCATCATAGTTTTAATTACCTTTATATTTATATACATTATCAAATTTATTGTACGTAAAATGAAGTGTTCGCTCCCGAAAGGAAGCAAGATTAGTTGCTAAGGGATTTTCCCAAAATTATGGTACTGGCTGTGAAGAAACACTTTATTCGAGTAGCTACAATCACCATTGCATCTTGTAATCAATGGAATAAATACAAAGTAGATGTAAAAAATGCTTTTGTAAATGGAGATCCTTATGAAGTTCTAGTGATTTGAAAATGCCAAGTACTGAAAGCTCAGGAAGGCTTTGTATATCCGCAAGGCGTAGTAGCCAAAGGTTGATTACGTATGCAAAACAGTGTGGATACAAGCGATTCAAATACTTGGGAGAGTTCAATCGTTTCTTAGCTATAGAGATTGTGTACAAATTAAAAGGAAGGTATATGTTTACTTCACGGAAAGTATATTTCAAAGATATCACAGAAAAAATGGTATGACAAATTGCAAGTTAATGTTGAAACCAATGGAGATGAATTTGAAGATCAATTTAAATAGACGTGATAATATATGTTGATAGTGGTCAGTTATTTATGAGACATTCATACAACCAAACAAATGCTCCGTAGTGGGGGAATTTTCTCGATTCTTTGATTAAGCGTAGGCACTTGACTTATGAATTGAACTCCCCAAACATACTTAAGTTCTTCCAAATTTCATACATCAAATTCTATTTAGTCAAAACATCATCTTCAATGAAAATTTCCTCAACATGCTCACTACCGTATACCTATTTTTCTTTTTACTACCCTAATTGATTAGGGTGTTTACCTACATTTAAATTTTATTTTCATTTTGAAAAGCAACATTAATCTTAAAACCTTGACATATCTTTGTCTCTGCCCCTCAAAATCACGTTGAGTTTCTTAAAGTGATAGAACACATTTGGATTATGTTTTCTACAATCTATACAAAAAAATTGGGTACTAAAATTGAAAAGAATCCACTATCTCCTAAGGATGCTTCCCTTTTAGTTCACCAATGCTGGGGGAATCCTAACTTCAAACCAAGATGAAGAGTAGTGTGCCCCCATAGAGAACTATAGTACATAAACACAATCGCACTCCATATGATTCATCTCATGCTCAACCAAGATATAATCATGAGCTTTTTGAAACATTTAGAAGCAAATATGATTATGTAAATGTAATTACATTTATATTAAATGCTTGTTTCCAAAATAAGAAAGTTCTAAAACTTCTCTCTCTCTCTCTCTCTCTCTCTCTATATATATATATATATATATATATATATATATATATATATATATATATATATTTATTTATTTATTTATTTATTTATTTATTTATTTGTGTGTGTGTAGGTATGTATATATGTATGTATGTATGTGTGTGTGCCTAAATAAGATAACTATGCCTAAACGTTTCTATGAGTACACCTTCAGAAACTTTTCTAAATAAGCAACCACCTATCTTGATTAAGTACGGGCAAAGCGTTTTGGAGTAAGAAAACTAACAATTATCTAAAACAGCACAAGATATCAACAAAATCCCCCTATGATAATGTCATCAAATATTCAACAACATCCTATTAAACTATAACTAAAACTTAGCTCCTTAACTATAGGATTTAGTCCCTAATTATGTTTCAATAAAAAGACTCATTCAATTGAAACTAATTTGATTTGCTATTGATGGGGAGTTAAGTGAATCGAAATTATAGAATCAAGCTTCTATTTGATTATTCCAAGATCATCCTCTGATACTTGTGTTAACTCCAACGTTGAATCCCGACTTTTAATACTCTCCCTCAAGTTTTAATCTACATAATCGAGATACTCTTATCACAAGAACGACGTTTAGAGTTGACAGATTGATGAAGTCAAATGCTTTGGTTAGGATATGTACATGATGCTCCTTTGTGCTTATGATTTGAACCTACATACTCCTAGAAATTATCTTTTCTTTGATACCATGGTAGCGAACTTCGGATTTTGAGATATACTATCACAAAGGGAGCTAAATACTACCACGAATTTCTTTGAAGATTGGTATTTCTTCTATTAAAATATACTCAGTACTCCATGATCAAGTAAGCACAAATGATCCATGTTGTAAGGCTCGCATTATGAGCAGTGCCCATTTTGAGAACTCACACATTTATGGAATGCTAACTCCCAAGTTAGATTAGGTCTTTTGTGTGACCAATGATGGTGATAGATGATCTCTGCGAGCCTATCCATGAGGTTAGGTAGAGCATAATCTTTATTTAGGGCCATTGGGTTGCCACTCAACGAGAAAATAAAGGTCTTGTGTTGTCGAATAGTTTCTCCATAGAACCTTATTGGGGGATAGTGTAAAGCGGAAGGGGGGGGCTCGCCCATTCTGTGGGGGTCCAAGGGAATGACCCCCTCAACTTGTAGGGCAAAGGTGGTGCGACTTTTTGTTGTGATGATATTTCCAAAATTATACTTTTCCAACTATTTTACTCTCTTTACTATACTTGTCTATACTAACTCCCATTGTAAAAGCATGGACGATGCAAAACTTTAGAGAACATTACACACTTGTAAGCTCCTTATCTAGAAAGTGTCTAGATGACCATCTAAGCTCCATATTGTGAGCACATGGGTGGACAACAACATCTCTATGGCTGCATTCATCTTGGCTTTTCGAGAATTTGAGTTCTCTATCTCTGGTTCCCTATCTATCTCAATTTGTATTTTTCTAATCTCTATATATTGATCTATTCTAGTATGATATTAATTCTTACATGTTCAACCTACAAATTTACTCTAAAGAACGTTTTCTCTTGCCATATAACTTTCATGTGCGATAGGACTCTATAAGAATTGCTTGTGAAGGATCAAGAGACTATGCGTAGCTTCTTGGAAATCCAAGAGATTAAGTCACTTATTGGAATCACTAGAAATATATACATATGCATATCATCCTTTGGTATAGAGGCATCTATTCATGTAGATATGAAGGTAGTCTTAATTTATAATTCATATGTATAATACAAGCCTTCAGTTAGAATCCCTTTCATATATGTGAGGATTCATTTTCTTGTTGGAAGATGCGGCACTCTTGCTTCCTATTTATATGAGGAGAAAACCATATTGCGTAAAATATATGACCTTGTAATTGTGATGCAAGTAAATCGGTCATTGTTCAAGAATTTGACGGCAAGGTCAAGTATGCGAAAACACATCTCCAACCAAGTTTGGCACCTCACGCAAGCTTTCAATTTTTTATTGAAATGACATTCAAGATCACGTTTATTGTATATTTCTCGACAAAGTTAAGGGCGACTCTTAGGTTTGATTTTTTTTTATTAGATTTGTACTATTTTTGAGAAATATACGATAAACGTGATCTTGAATGTCATTTCAAGTGAATTCATTTGCTATTGAGTTATTTTGGAGTTTGATAACAATCTCCCATCAATCTAGTCCTTTATTAGGTTATTTGATGCACGAATTAGAGAATTACATCTTTGTATATCTTTAGATAGTGAATAGCCACTGCTAGATTGCTTTTTTCTATTTGGTTAGTTATTCATAAGTATATATTTCCATCATTATCTATGTCAATTTATACATATACAAGTATATTAGTAGTGTGAGAATTTTTGGAATGATTCTCTAGGCACATTAAGAAAAACAAGTCTTAGACTGTCTAGGTTTCTAGCATAGTCACTTGTCTGACTAGGTAACTTTCCATGCTCCATATGTTCACATGAAATACTAGAAAAGATAAGAATTAAAACGGATGATAAATTGAAATTTATAGTCTTTTTTTTATTTTTAAGGAAGTTCGGCAATTATAGCCTACTCTCTTAAACTTCGATTAATAGAGAGAGCGAATGTACAAGTGAGGAAGATCGACGATGGGAACGTTGCTGGAGTCCATGAATGGACGTTCCAACGACAGCTCAACTTGTTTTTGCAATGACAGCTCAACTTGCTTTTGCAATGGACGTTCCAACGACAGCTCAACTTGTTTTTGCACTGACAGCTCAACTTGTTTTTCCAATGACAGCTCAACCTTTTCTGCGTTAATGTGCAGTTTTCTTTTTTTTAATTCTTTTCTTTTTTTGTTTGTTCTTTTTTGGAATGCCTTTTTTTACTTTTTGGAGGTTGGTCTTTTTAGTTCTTCCTTTTTCTTTTCCTTTTGTTTTGTTCTTTTTTGTTTATGTGTGGAAAGAAAAAAGAGAGAAGAGTTAAAAACCAAAAGCAGGGCTTATACAATGGATGCCATGATCAAGGCCATTGTGATAGACAGTCGTTAAAATAGTTAATGATTAAATTTTTTTCGTTTCTCTCTTTCTTTGGGTTATTTGCTTTTAGTTTCTTTTTATGAGAAAAAAAAAAAGAGAAGATGAAAAGAGAACGAGTTGTTTGTTGGGTGTGTGTAGAAGTGCGAGAGACAAACAAGAAGCACACACAAAGAGCACAAACGCAGCAAGACACACATAGAAGATGGATGGCTGGAATAACTCTCTCTATTCACGATGAACTAAACTAAAGTAAGAGCTGAATAATATTCTTAAGAACAAAGTACTACCACATATGAGTGAATCATGTATATGGTAACATGGGGGAAAAACCTCTAGCGAGCACTAGAGTAAAAAGTGCCCATGTATAGGGAAAAGGTTCACATCAAAGCTACTCGAGGAACACATAAGTGTAACAAATGCCCCTAGAGCGAATGATGTGAACACATACAGGGAGTGACATATCAGCCCCCACAAGGTAATAAGCCTAAAGCTTTGTGAAAAGCTTCAAACTTTTCACATGGAAGAGCTTTGGTGAATATGTCTGCCACATTCTCTTATGTCGGCACATATACAAAATCAATATCTCCTACATGAATGCGCTCTCTCACATAGTGATAATGCACCTCAATATGTTTGGTCCATACATGAAACACTGGGTTTCGTGCACCAGCCAATGCACTCTGACTATTAGTGAGAATATGTGTAGCAACATCAATCTCCATGCAAAGATCCATCAATAGGCATCTCATCCATATACACTCCATTGTAACTGAGAAAACTTCCCTATAATCAGCTTCACAACTCGATGTTGCCACTATAGGTTGCTTCTTACTCAACCAAGATATGCATGAGTCTCCAAGGAAAAAGTGATTACCACTAGTAAACATGTGAGTATCATAACAACCAACCCAATCACTATTTGTAAAAGCATGCAGGCATGGCTGAATATCTCTTCCATAAAAGACACCTAAGCTCAAAGTGCCTTTAAGATATCTAAACACACGTTTCACTGCTTACGAATGCTTAGTGCGAGGGCTATGCATGAATAAACTCAACTAAGAAACTCCATATTGTATACCTGACCTTATGTGCATGCATATATAAGACATCCCACAACTTGCTGATAAAGAAATGTGTCAAATGCATCATTGGAATCCTCAACTAAGAATCTAAATCCTATCTCAACTGGTGTGGAAACTGGCTTGCAACCCTCAAAGTCAAAACACTGAAGTACTTCAGTCAAGAGTATGTCATCGACATAAAGAAAAAGCATTGTAAGATCAGCCCCATCTTTGTGTACATATAGTGTGCTTTCAATTGAGCTACATGTGAAGCCAACAACAACCAAGTGCTTATGTATTTTGTCATACCATGCACGTGGAGCTTGCTTGAGACCATACAATGCTTTATGCAAGTGACAAACCATATGCTCTTGCCCTTTCATGGCAAATCTAGGAGGTTGATTCACATAAACCTCTTCTTGCAAATCACCATTCAAGAAAGTTGTCTTTATGTCCAACCGATGTACTTTCCAACATTGATGGGCAGCCAATGCAACCATGGTATGAATGGTAGTCATGCGTGAAGTAGGTGCAAAAGTTTTCGCATAGTCAATGCCATATTGTTGCGCATATCCTTTGGCAACCAATCTAGCTTTGTAGCGATCCATGCTACGATCAGGCTTTCTCTTAATCTTCTAAACCCACTTTGTACCAATGGCATTTTTTCATTTTGGTAATTCACATAACTCCCAAGTACCATTCCTATGTATGGAATCCATTTTTTATTGCATAGCACTCATCCATTACATGTTGCAATAAGAGAATAATCCACAAAATTACTTGATGCATGGTGAGAGGTTGATCTTGTTCTACCAAGTAAAGGTGCACTCAATTTGCTGTCGTGCAAAGTTTTTTTCAGCCACTTTGGCATACTTTGTGCACTCTTGATACACATGCGTTCATTATGTAGTACATCATCAACATATATATCATGTGCAGGTTGAATTTCATGCTCATTTTCAGCCATATTTTGCCACAAATATTCAACCATATGTGGCTGGAAATTTCCAGCAGTTTTGATATTTTTTTGCTAAAACTTTTCAGCCATGTTTGGCTAGAAATTCTCTGCATTTTTAGCCCTATTTGGTTGGAATTGTTCAGCCCTTTGAGCCTCAATTGGCTGGTCTACATGGACATAGTCAAGTGCACCATTTTGGAACAAAGGCATGAGTGTATCGAACACATCTTGTGAGCTAACTATTGTCTGTTTTTTGCATTCAAGTAGAGGAAAAACTGAATTTTCAGCAAATACCACATCTTAACTCACAATAATTGTGTTTGTCAATGGATGGTACAAATGATATCCCTTACTTTCAACACTATAACCAAAAAATATACATTTATTTGCCTTGTCATCAAGTTTGTGATGTTGTTATGATGGAACAAGAGCATATGCCAAACAACAAAACACACACGTATGACTAACCATAGGCTTATGACCATTCCAAGCCTCATAAGGAGTGACGAATCTCAATGCTTTTGAAGGGCAGTGATTCAACACATAGTTTGCACACATAACCGCTTCCATCCAAAAGTTATCAAGAAGGTGCTTTCCTTTAACCATACATCATGGAGTTCTATTTTTATGCTCGACAACACCATTTTGTTGAGGTGTATATGGCACCATACATTGGTGTGAAATACCTCTTTCACAAAGAAAAGCATTAAACTCATGTGACATGTATTCACCACCATGATCCTTGCATAGAGTCAAGAGCTTTTGTGAAGAAAAAAATTTAGCCATAGCTAAAAATGCTCTGAAGCAAGAAAATATCTCATTCTTTGCTTTGATAGGATAGACCCATATATGGTGAGTAGCATCATCAAAAAGTATAAATGCTTCCCAAAAGATAGAGTCTTGATGGGAGCACATACGTCACTATGAACAAGCTGCAATTTTCTTGTAGTGTGTGTATGACTATCTTTTGGAAAAGAACCACGATCCAGTTTTCCAAGAATGCAACCTTCACATGCATGATTTTTAATGGAATCAAGTGTTGTCAAACCAATAACCATGTCCTTCTTTTGCAAGTAAAGAAAACTATTGAGGTTCTCCATGTATGCTCCCAATTTCAATTCACAATGGCTTGTCGTTCTTTATGGGGACTTTAATATGGTGGGGGCTCTTTCTGGCAGATAGGGAAATAGAGGGTAGATAATTGATGGTCATGAGAAAGATATCTAGGACCAAGTCAAGCTCCACTTGGATCTACTGGAGATCAAAGATAAGATATATTTCTCTTTATCAAAGCTCTAGTCTAGAGTCAACTTGAGGAAAGATACACTTGACAGGAGCTATATTGCACATAATATAGTCAATAATTGGGGCCATCACTCCCTCTCACAATGTGTGGACCTAACGCAACTGTGCTTCCCTTCAAGCTAGTCACCAATCTCAAGAAAGCCCCATGGTTTCATGCTAATCCAACAACCTTCTCTTTCCCCTCAATCTACCAGGAGATTATTGATGCTTGAAAATGGGCCTTTGCCACCTCTTTCTCATTAGCCATGATAGTCATGAAGACAACACATCTTGGTCAAGATTCGAATAATCTTCAAAACATTCGTTGAGCTCAAAGGGAAAATATGTATGGAAGGTTGAGGTTTCTTGAGGAGGAAGTAAACATAGGTCATTATGCTCTGGAAAATCAGATGCATGTTGAGATATGAAGAAGAAATTCAAAGAAAGAATCTATAGGTATACGTTAAATATCGGTGGGCAAGAAGGGAAGACAAACCTACTAAAGAAATGTATGCACTCAAGAAGAAGAAATCTAATGAAGTGATCCCTTTCATGATGGACATCAATGGGGTAAAATGCAAGATGGATGAATTAAATAGCTCGTTGATTGTCAATCACTTTAGCCAACTTTTGGGGATTTTCACATCCCTTTCTCCTCATAGGTGTGATTGCATGAGGGTCATCTCTAGGGTCATAACCAAAAGAATTCCATGAAGCCTCTTCTTAAAGATCCCATTTCAGATGACGAGACTCTTGAAGTTATTGATTCATCATTTAATGGCAAAATCATGGGGTTAGATGACCTTATCAATGTGTTTTTCAACTCCTTCAAGTATGTGGTGACTACTCCCTCACATCTGGTATTTCAAGAGGCCATTTCTTTTGGTGGGCTATGCGAATGTCTTAATGAAGGAATTATCAATCTTATTCAATAAAAGGCAACAAAAATAGGATTGGAAATTGGCATCCAATTACGATGTTACAAATTGGATACAAGATTCTTGCTAAAGTTATTGCCAATTGAATTGCTTATCACTTACAAAATTGGATCAGTAAGGATAAAAAAGGATTCATCAAGGGGAGTTCCATCCGCAAGGCTATCATTGATGTTTGAGAACGTTTAGTTTTTGGCAAAGAGTCAAGATGTTCTCTCCCTCAACATTGACAAAGTTTATGACATACTCAAATGGGACTTCATTCTTCAATCTTTGAAAGACCTAAGCTTCCATAAAAAATTCATTAAGATGATCTCAACCTTGCTTGGTAATGTATCAGCCCAGATAAACATCAATGGCCAGCTTTCTCAAGTTATTTGATTAAAATGTTCTATCCTAAAAGGATGCCCCTTGGCCCCTCTTCTCTTTGCAGTTACTGCCAATGCTTTCAACTGCCTTCAGTTATTGGTTCCGTTTGTCCTCTCTATCGTGCCTTTAGATATCACCATCGTGTGCATGGGATTAAGCTTCTTTATTTGATTCATAGCATCTTTTCTGTGTTACTGTGCGGTTTTCTTTTTTTTAATTCTTTTCTTTTTTTGTTTGTTCTTTTTTGGAATGCCTTTTTTTTCTTTCTGGAGGTTGGTCTTTTTAGTTCTTCTTTGTTCTTTTCCTTTCGTTTTTTTCTTCTTTGTTTATGTGTGGAAAGAAAAAAGAGAGAAGAGTTAAAAACCAAAAGAAGGGCTTATACAAGGGATGCCATGATCAAGGCCATTGTGATAGATAGTCGTTAAAATAGTTGATGATTAATTTTTTTCGTTTCTCTCTTTCTTTGGGTTATTTTCTTTTAGTTTCTTTTTATGAGAAAAAAATAGAAGAAGAAAAGAGAATGAGTTGTTTGTTGGGTGTGTGTTGAAGTGTGAGAGTTACACGAGAAGTACACGCAAAGAGCACAAACGCAGCAAGACACACGGACAAGATGGATGGCTCGAATAGCTCTCTCTATTCATGATGAACTAAACTAAAGTAAGAGCTGAATAATATTCCTAAGTACAAAGTACCACCATATATGAGTGAATCATGTATGTGGTAACATGGGGGAAAAACCTCTAGCAAGCACTAGAGTAAAAAGTGCCCATGTATAGGGAAAAGGTTCACATCAAAGCTACTCGAGGAACACATAAGTGTAACAAACCCCCCTAGAGCGAATGATGTGAACACATACAGGGAGTGACATATTAGCCCCCACAAGGTAATAAGCCTAAAGCTTTGTGAAAAGCTTCAAACTTTTCATGTGGAAGAGCTTTGGTGATCTAGTGTTAGGAGATGTGGACACGTGCAATCAAACACTCATGCAAAATAGCCACCCGATGGAGCACGAACTGAGGAAGTGAGATGCCACACATCAGTTCAGCATGAGGATCAATGTGCACCATAACCCCCTGCATGTTAAGTGTCCAATCATTCCAACCTTCACATGTCCTGAAGTAAAGTGCTTCAAAAACCCAAAGCAGTCTTGTCATGGTGATGATGTTCCGGCTATGATGATTCAACACAATCTTCATACATAGCCATCTTCATATTGTAATAGCTCCAATCCGTGCTTCGGAAACATAGCCTCCACTTCCAGGATTGCATCTAACCCTTATGACCAATAGATGATTAGTTTTGGGAATGAGGCACACCATCCAAGAATCTTTCAGTGGTAGGCATGTACAGCAAGAGATGAAGTTTTTGTCCTATCATGCACTTGATAACATTTAAGCCTGTTACAACATAAAAACATCTAGCTCTGCAAGTAAGAAGTTTTGAATAGCATCAGCACTCTACAATACGTATTCGACAAACGATAATACAACATAGTTTGGTCATGTGCACCATTTCGAAGAAGACCCACCATGGTAGGTTGGGAAAATAGTAAAGATCCCATAAAGCACATTTTAATAGAACATTGATGCCTTTAACCTTGTGTCCATCCTTGCGACAAAAATTAAGAGCAACGTTTGCCTCCCCTCATTGACAGATTTGCAGGGATTGGTGTTTGCAAGGATCTACCATTTCAAGCCCTCAACTAGATAGAGAGAGCCAAAAATACATGCATACATATGTTGTGAATTCATACAAGATGTGTGAAACTTCTTAATACATTCATGTTCTCAACCATAATCACAACACATACACAATAGATGCATGATCATTAGTGCGATAGAGTATGAAAATTCATCCTTGAGATGTAGATGAGTAGGCCATCCATTAAGAGTCATAGAGCAATGTTTACACTTCCGGAATCATGTGAGTCCTTGGGTGATGATTTGTCCTTTCGGTGCCTCACAGAGAGCACATAGTTGCCTTCAGCCATAGAGATTTCATCAATTGCATTTGTGATGTTCAAAAAAGTCGTCTATGAACCAAGGCTAGTCCTCCAAGCCTCCTCAATATGAGCTGATTGACTTCAACCTATAGCTTCATCAGGACAACAAGACACAAGTAAAAGCATTTCTTATTCAAACTATCCTTCTCTCCGTTATACAATGACCATCCATAACATTGATGTTATGCTCCTGTGCAGGTGGTATAGTCACCAAAAATTTGGTGTGGGCATCTGATGAAGTTGCAGCCGCCTGCAAGAGAACCACAAATTATGAACACCATGTGCTACTCCCAACCAAATGCCTCTATATATAGCTCTCTCCAGGGGACTACCTTCTTGGGTAGGTGGATACTAACCATCCATGTGTTGGCCATGTAACAGCATGTGCACCAAGTGTCCCAATCAACTTGACTTAACTCAAGTGGATGCTTCTAGAAGGCTCTTTGAGCAAAATACTCTCCCCATGTATCCCATGGGGATTGAACCCAAGACCTCCTCCTTCACACCCATGAGACTTAACCACTAGGCTAAGTGGATTACTTGGTTACAAGACTCAATAAACTTGTAATAAGTCTAGACTCAAGATCTTTGGTCATATACATGGGTGACCAAACGGTGTCTGATTTCTGATCTATCTGAATGGACTAGACCCTTAGATCATAGACTTACTTTATTACATTGTTCCCCCTTTGAAAATATTTTCATCCTAAAAAATAGAGCTATATACATAGTGTAGGCAACCCTCGAGCATCATGTTCTAAAACTAGAAGAACATAGTCATGTTCTAAAACTGGAAGAACTGTCTCGCTTTGCACTTTGATAAATTGGTCAAAGTACAAAGTAGGGAAAAGGTGGATCTAAAAACCATCCTTGGCTGCTTCATAGTTTTTGCTAGGTGCAATCTAGGCACAAACATATGAACTGGGTGGATTCAAATTACTAGTCCATTTCTGGGCATAACTGGTGCATGGACTTAGTAACAAAGGCGGGATTCTTATCCCTCATAAGCTTTGAGAACTCTTGATTCACTTGAATTTGGTTTGGTGAACTTGAAGTTTGGTTGTCCCAAACATCTAACTTGGATGTTTTTTCAATGGTTTACTCCTATCCAACAGTTACTTGATTTTTTCACCCGACTAGAGGACTATTTTGTCCTAATGAGTTTAAAAATCCTATGTAAATTGTAGGAGAAAGTTTACCATTTTCTTTGATTCAACCATACTATAACTTGACCAATTCAAATTCAAAATGATAATTGTCCAATTTAGGCCACTTTTCTCAAAGACTTGAGCTATAAGTTCTTGGGAATTGTCAATCTTATGAGGAATTCCTTGCTTTATTGTTCTAGCATGTATTGTACTCTAGAAAGTCATGAAAGTTATGCTAATAACTAGAAGCAAACCCAAATGAATAAGTTAATCTTGGACTTGTCATCTTTCCATCTTTGAAAATGTTCTTGTATAGAACATCTATCTATGATATTTAATTTAGTTACCTGGTTCTATCCGGCTAACCCTTGACTTTTATGAAAAGAATCAGATACCATATCTAAGTCAAATTCAAAAGATTCGGAAAGTGGAAAGAAAGAACTAAAACTCTATTCAACCAATTCAAACTTTGAAGATACTTAAACTTGCTATGAGTCAAAGTCTAGATTACTTAGGACTTTAACTTCTCAAAGATCTCTTTCAAAAGGGTATTGAAGCATTTTTTCTATCTTTAAGAGAAATAATCTGGATTCTCAAAGATTCAAAGCAAATCAAAAACATCATCCAACCACAAGATACTAGTGTGGTAACCAACATCAGTGTGTCAACCCACTAAGGTTCTATTGATGATTTTTTACTCAAGTGATGCTTCACTTGAGAGTAAGTTCATGCCTATATTCAATCTTTATGACTCCTTACTAGGAATGCAATTCTTTTGCATTTCTTTGAGTCAAAAGCGTGAATTTACCAAGTTACACTAGGAACTTGGTGCTTTGACTTAGTCAGTCTATCCTTAATTGACAAGTTCATTTCAATGTCAAAGTCCTGAATTTATTAAATATTTCTAAAGCAACAATACTTAAGCTTGAAGTGTTTTAAGAAGATCTTGGAAGTTACTTTCTTCATTTCTTCCTCTTCCTTGATCTTTAAGAATCTTGAAATATCTTAAGATACTACTTTTATCCTCCTTGAATTTAAACTCCTTCTTTGAAGTTTTAATTCCCTTGAGGATCAATCCTAACTTTAAGATCCAATCTAGGACTAAAAGATAATTATCATCCTAGAGTCCAATGTCCCATACCATCTTTCCTACATCAATCTGAGTATAAAATCTGGTGTCCCATAACACCCTATTTTGTATTCACATTAATGTGTGGGTGATACTTATCCTAAAGTCAAAACTTCTCTTGATAGAGTACCTTCTTGCTTCAATTCTTTACGAGAACTTTGAAGTTTTCGGACATTACCTCTAACTAGATTTTCTAGGTTTTGATCCCTTCACATGATCGTTTCATGATCTTGTGCTTTCCTTTGGGAACTTGAAAACCTTTTGATGGAACATCGATCCTTCTTTGCTAGGGTTTTCAAATGAAAACCAATCAAATATTCAAGTTCAATTGGTTTATCCTTGACCAATTTGTAGTGGCAAGTGCTTTTGACTTCTTGTCTTTAGATTCCTTTCTTTATTGATGCTTTAGGTACCTATCCCGAAAGCTTTATATAGGAATCTCTCTATTTCTTAAGTCTTAAGCATCCACTCATGCTTTCTAGATTTGTACCAAAATCCCTTTAAGGATAGGCAAACATTATGTTTTACCTTCCATAGACTTAAGTACCGTCGTCATGGTTGCAGACTACATTCTTGGAATTTCTTACTCAATTCAGATTTGGAATAACTTACTCTTTTCACAATTTTCCATTGGATAAATGGAACCTGAGTGAATAATTTCCAAAAGGAATTTTATTGCCAATATTTGGGCAATCTACAGAGTTCCAATCGCACGTTCTTAGACAATCATGACCAATCTTGATCACGTCTAGTTGACCTTGTGACTAGAAAAGACTTAGTCTTTATCTTTAAGATTTCTTGAACTATCAAAAGCTTCTTTGCTTACCTAAAAGATTTTTAGAGATCTTTTCGTGAACTTCAATCCAAGCATATACTGATGCCTCTTAGATTCCAAACCTAAGAATCTTTGATATAATTTTGGGTTATATCACTATTTGTACTTAAATACCCATATTGGTGGTTTGAGAATTGTTGGGAACTACTTGCTATTAAACTTTACTTGAAAGATTCTAGTCTCACATCTAGGGAGATTTTTCTTTCAAGAACTTTAGATTCCTTCCAAGGAATCAAGCAATACTAAGCCAATGATTCATCTTGGAATCTTTTGCTTTCCAGTCCAATGATTCATCTTGGAATCTATTTCTCTACTGGAATGATCTTCAAAAATTCTTGACTTGTGGAAAAGACGAAGACTTAAAGCTTTATTGTTTCTCCAAAAGATATTTCTTTTTAACCAATGAAATAGTTAACAAGACTATTTCATTTTATTGGCTTATCTTTAGGAAGTAGCTTAATTCCCAATGATTACTTTGATGTATCTTTTAGGAAAATATCTTGATTCCCAAAGATTTCTTTGATTGGGTTTCTTCTTTAAGCTCTAATTAACTCAAATAAAACCAATCATACTATTTTCATCCTCAAAAAAGTGCTTAATAAAGTTTCTAAGCTTTTTTGAAAAATTTGCATCTTGAATAGAGATGTAGTCATGGAACCTAGCATCCAACTGTTGAACACTAAAGTTCAATTGATGCTAAGGTTTATTCACCTCTTTGAGGTTCATCACTCATTATGTATATGTATATGTATATGTATATGTATATGTATATGTATATGTATATGTATATGTATATGTATATGTATATGTATATGTATATGTATATGTATATGTATATGTATATGTATATGTATATGTATATGTATATGTATATGTATATGTATATGTATATGTATATGTATATGTATATGTATATGTATATGTATATGTATATGTATATAACATGTATATGTATATGTATATGTATATGTATATGTATATGTATATGTATATGTATATGTATATGTATATGTATATGTACATGTATATTTTTATGTATATGTATATGTATATGTATATGTATATGTATATGTATATGTATATGTATATGTATATGTATATGTATAGGTATATGTATATGTATAGGTATATGTATATGTATATGTATATGTATATGACATGTATATGTATATGACATGAATATGTATATGTATATGTATATGTATATGTATATGTATATGTATATGTATATGTATATATATATGTATATGTGTATGGATATGTATATGTATACGTATATGTATATGTATATGTATATGTATATGTATATGTATATGTATATGTATATGTATATGTGTATGGATATGTATATGTATATGTATATGTATATGTATATGTATATGTATATGTATATGTATATGTATATGTATATGTATATGTATATGTATATGTATATGTATATGTATATGTATATGTATATGTATATGTATATGTATATGTATATGTATATGTGTATGGATATGTATATGTATATGTATATGTATATGTATATGTATATGTATATGTATATGTATATGTATATGTATATGTATATGTATATGTATATGTATATGTATATGTATATGTATATGTATATGTATATGTATATGTATATGTATATGTATATGTATATGTATATGTATATGTATATGTATATGTATATGTATATGTATATGTATATGTATATGTATATGTATATGTATATGTATATGTATATGTATATGTATATGTATATGTATATGTATATGTATATGTATATGTATATGTATATGTATATGTATATGTATATGTATATGTATATGTATATGTATATGTATATGTATATGTATATGTATATGTATATGTATATGTATATGTATATGTATATGTATATGTATATGTATATGTATATGTATATGTATATGTATATGTATATGTATATGTATATGTATATGTATATGTATATGTATATGTATATGTATATGTATATGTATATGTATATGTATATGTATATGCATATGCATATGCATATGCATATGCATATGTATATGTATATGTATATGTATATGTATATGTATATGTATATGTATATGTATATGTATATGTATATGTATATGTATATGTATATGTATATGTATATGTATATGTATATGTATATGTATATGTATATGTATATGTATACGTATACGTATATGTATATGTATATGTATATGTATATGTATACGTATATGTATATGTATATATCTATGTATATGTATATGCATATGCGTATGTATATGTATATGTATATGTATATGTATATGTATATGTATATGTATATGTATATGTATATGTATATGTCTATGTATATGTATATGTGTTTCTATATGTGTATGTCTATGTGTATGTCTATGTGTATTTCTATGTGTATGTATATGTATAAGTATATGTCTATGTGTATTTCTATGTGTATGTATATGTATAAGTATATGTCTATGTCTATGTATATGTATATGTATATGTATATGTATATGTATATGTATATGTATATGTATATGTATATGTATATGTATATGTATATGTATATGTATATGTATATGTATATGTATATGTATATGTATATGTATATGTATATGTATATGTATATGTATATGTATATGTATATGTATATGTATATGTATATGTATATGTATATGTATATGTATATGTATATGTATATGTATATGTATATGTATATGTACATGTATATGTATATGTATATGTATATGTACATGTATATGTATATGTACATGTATATGTATATGTATATGTACATGTATATGTACATGTATATATGTACATGTATATGTATATGTACATGTATATGTATATGTATATGTACATGTATATGTATATGTATATGTATATGTACATGTATATGTACATGTATATGTATATGTATATGTATATGTATATGTATATGTATATGTATATGTATATGTATATGTATATGTATATGTATATGTATATGTATATGTATATGTATATGTATATGTATATGTATATGTATATGTATATGTATATGTATATGTATATGTATATGTATCTGTATATGTATATGTATATGTATATGTATATGTATATGTATATGTTAAAAGCACTTCTGTCAAGTCGCTTTTAATCTCGTTTCGGGTTCTTGGGGATTGTTAGGGGTCTGACAGTGCAAAGGCCCTTTATTTAATTTTCCCAAATTAACTATTCAACTAAGCAGTAACTATCCTTCAAGGCAACAACTTATCACTACACAGTACATTAGCACGCGAATTAACAATCACGTCGCACAGACTTATTAATGTTAAGACAATGTTACTGTGTTAAAACTTAATACTGCAATTCAACGAACATAATACAGTACTCAGGAATTTTGTAAATCTGCACACGATCTTCTCAGCACGGTCGCCCAGACAGACAGTCTGGCGAACCCGTCTCTCCTTGCCGAAGAATCACCGTAATGCCTTTCATTAATGGGTAAAAGTTACATCTATTCGCTACGCCTTTTCGATGCGTGCAATATATGAAAAATACAATCCGATTCTGGGGACCTAACACGGGCTAATTTATTTTTCGGGTGATGTTTTGTTTCAGGGAATCCAGCATAATCTTCCATGTGTTCGGCTCTACCAGTTGTGCGTCTATTTTGACTAAACTTGCCGCAATAATTTGACTCATTAGTTCATCGTTTTGCGTCTGCAAAACTGCTTCTTGTAAATAAAATTCATTAGCTAATGCAACATCTCTTTGCTGCTTCATATCCGCAATTTGGGCATCAATTCGCGAGAATCTTTCTGCTTGAGCACCTAGCTGCTTTTCTCTGCGTTCCAACTCCTGAGCTTGATATTGGATGGTTTTGTAGTAAGCATCTCTTTCTTTCATAACACCTCCCATCTCTTTCTTTATTTGAAGTGTCCGACCTATCTATGCTTCCAATTCATGACTCTTCTGAAAGAGTTCGGTAGACACGGTCTTTAATTCCTCAGTATTCTGCATGGCCAGATCAGCTATTTCCTGTCCTTTTTGTGTAACTAACGCAAGATCTTCACGCATTTCTTCCAGTAAATTGCCCAGAGCAATTCAAGCATCATCTTTATCCTGCACCAATTGATTTAACTGCTTTATTTCTTCATCGCGAGCCGATAAAAGAACATTCTTTTCATTTAACTCAGTAAGTGCTGCATCGTGTTGGGCAATCAGGTTGTCCTGCTCTGCGATCCGTGCTTGGAGTTGTTGAAGTTGAACCTGTAGAACATGGTTTTGTTAAAGTGAAAAAGTGTTATTCGAGTTTATGAGTTAACTAAACACCAGCGTTAACCCGCAAGGTGTTAAATTAAATGCATATCGAAGTTAAGCACTTCGATGTTCTAACTGTCAGAATGTGTCTACTCGAGTCGTGGGTTCTTGGGAGTGGTAGTGGTCTGTTAGACAGAGGCCCTTTACTTAGTTCCCAAATGCAACCACCTCGGATATAGAGAGTTACTGAAACTTTGGTAAGATTCTGTTATACGCCGACCTTCACTGTTCACGTCTTAGCTCAGCCCTCACGTAATGAATGCACTAAAACACTACAGTGATCATCTTACCACAGATGCCAGAGACATAAATTAATGGTTCAACCTTTACCAGGTAAGTACCATAATCCCCTCAATATCCGAAACACAGAGAACTAATCAGTCAATTACACCGCACTAAAGACTTAGTATGCGATTCAGGATTCCTTTCTGCAACGTTAATCCTTACCGTCTGATGACCGATTACAACACTGAAGACAGTGCTATACTTTGCAGTATTGTTGCATTATCGCAACTTCTACGGTCCTTACTCAACACTTGGCAGAACATTCCACGAAATAGCACTAACCCAGTCGCACTCTTAATACACGATTGCAACAAGGACTTACAAACGATTTGCTTCCGACCACAATTCGATGAGTTACTATATGATGAATAACACTCACAACTATATCAAAGATCCAGAAACAACAGACACAGACAACATATAGAAACCAGCAGATCATAGATTACTCAGAAAACTCAGAAGTTACAAATGAAGTTACATTAATCGCTCAGACAATCACCCAGACGAATAGTCTGTTGATTCCACAACTCGTCGTCTCCGACTCTCTCCCTGTTCCTCTAAGCATTGCTTTATATAAGAAATTCTAACTGTTATGTAACTACTTTTCACGTGTGCGAACACAAGATTCGGTTTTACATATCCCCATCCGGTGGCCGACTAACACTGGCACACACGGTGGACTCGAACCCGCAGGTTGTACAGAATTACTGTTCATCTATTATTCCTTCTAAATACATATTCCTAGCTAATCGAAAAGTATGGGCTTATTTTTTCTTTAGAGTTTCTAACATCTGTTTTAGAGTTTCCGGCTCTACTAGCTGTGCATCTATTCTAATAGAGCTTAGTGCTATTGCTTCGGAGAGCAAAATCTCTACCTGTGTTTGCAAAAATGCTTCCTGCAGGTAGAATTCGTTAGATAGAGCTGCATCTCTTGAAACTTTTACTTCTGCAACCTGCTTCTGCATATCGATTACTCGTTCTTTCTGATTGCTCAGTTGATTTTCTCGCCTTTCAATTTCTTGGTTTTGATACTGTATTGTTGTTGAGTAGGCATCTCTTTCTCGTGGGAGCTGTGCGATTTCTTTCTGTTGACATCCGTTAGAGCCTCACTTATTCTATGGAGTTCTTCTTCTATCAATTTGGCTTCCCTCTGCTGTTCTTGGCTTTTCTTTACTTCCTTGGCTAGACGCGTTCTGGTTTCTTCTAGTAAATTACCTAGCGCCATCGTTGCATCTTCTTTTTCTTTGAGTAGTTTATTCACTTTGTTTATCTCTGCATCTGCAACAAGCAGTAATTCTTCTTTTTCTTTTGCTGCTGCCAGGGCTTCATCTCACTGAACTATAATTCGTTCCTGTTCTTGGATTCTGGCCTGTAGCTACTGTACTTGTTCATGAAGCGCATGATTTTCTGTCTTCACGGCCTGTAGTTCTTCTTGGAGGGGCGTGATATCTGCCTCTATGACTTCCAATTTATGCTAGAAATCTTCACGAACACTTTCTGTAATCTGCTTCAGTTGTTGCGGCAGTTGTCTTGATAACTCTATTAGCATCTAACCCATCGAAAGAACCGCACTCCAATTCTTGGTAGCAATCCTAAATCTACAGAAGCGCACTTACGGCATATCCCGACCATTTTACTCTGCCATAGATTTAGCTGCCCGTGAGCCAATAAACTGGGGTGGAGGGTGGTGGAAGAGGGGGACGAGGTTGGGAAGACGATGCAGTAAGTAGTTGCTATGAGGTCGGAGGGGAGTAGTTGGGGGATGAGGCGGAAGAAGCTGCAGGTTCGAGTGGTGGATTGGATGGGATAGGAAGGATGGGGTTAAGTGGATGTTCCGGTGGTGGGTTGGGAATGGCAGAGTTAGCTTGTGTTACCTTATTTGTGGTTTGTTGTTCAGCATCTGTGGCTGTAGACTCAACTGCCCTAAGAAGCTCTTTGAATACTTGTTTTGTCATCTGTTGTTCTTCCTCTTGCTGTTCCTGCTCAATTTGCTGCTGCGATGCTTCTTCGGTAGAACTTGTTTTTGTTTCAGTTTGTTCCTCCTGCTCTTGTTGCTTAGATGGTGATGATAGCGCTGAGGAATCATGCTGCATCGAAGTGGTGGTGTCGTGAAAGGTGTCTTCCTCTTGTTTTTCTTCTTCTTTATCATCTCCGGCTGAATTCTGTGCTTCACTCTCGGATGAGCTGATTCTGACTCTTTTCCGGCGGAAGAGTTGGTTGAGTTCTTCATCATCTTCTTCCTCATCGTCTTCTAGCAGCTGTACCGATTCCTCATGTCTCAGAATGGGCCCCCGGGGTGGTGGTTGGGCTGCAAGGATTGCCGGAAAGAGAAATGACAAGATATGGGGCAATCTGGATCTAGGCGTACTACCCTTGTTTACTTGTTTGATTATTGCTACGCACTCCTTATGGATTTGGTGGAAGAAATAAGATGCGAAGTTTATTGGCTCACGGGCAGCTAAATCTATGGTAGAGTAAAATGGTCGAGATATGCCGTAAGTGCGCTTCTATGGATTTAGGATTGCTACCAAGAATTGGAGTGCGGTTCTTTCGGGTTCCGGTCGACATAAGATGGCGTACTCATTGGATGAATATCGGGGAAATAATTCTATCATGCGGGCCACTGGTATACTTGGGCCATTTTCGGGACCTTGCGGTATGAGTCGGAATGACTCAGCGAAGGTTTGGAATGTGATTACTGTTCGGGAAGGTAACGATGGGAAAGCCCATCTTCGCTCGTTGGCTAGTGATTGAGCGATGGCGGATATGATATGTGCAAAGAAGGGGTGGGCTTCCACTGAATGCCAAGGCAATTCAGCGAAATTTGCAAGCCCACGGTTGCGCAAGAATTCTCCTACGTCAGCAGGGAGTCCATCACGGAAAGCGGCATAATTAGCCAAAGTTTCCATGGCACAACACAGATAACAGGCTCAAAACGCAGGCACACAGGGATTTCACAAGCATACAAGCACACAAACACAATAGCGATTTTCGGCGAAACAAAAAAGTTTAAATAGATGCGTCGCAGTGGAGGGTAATGAGGGATGATTAATCATCGTTCGGTATTGAAATGATAATTCTTTAACTTCGGTGTGCATGCGTGAGTAGCTGGCAAGAGCAGGGCGGCTTATGACATAATTAGGAATCAAGACGCAGATATTTACAGACTTATATTATTAAACAAACAAAATAAAAATAAAAAAAAAGGAAAGAAAAGCGAGCACCCAACGACGCGGCCCACCAAAAAATGTTTCAGTGCGGGGTAGAGGTGTTGATATGACCGCAGCTTCGACCCGTTGATGACTTTCGGAAGAGGGTTTCCGGTCAACGTAGTCAATCGAAAAGTTGCTGGGCCTACTTGTTCTGAAATCCGGTAAGAGCCATACCATCGTAATTTGAATTTACTAGCAGACCGATTCGACTTTGCATTATAAAAAAGGACAAGTTGTCCCACTGTAAAAACTGGAGTTTTCAAGTGTCAATCATGCGTCCGAGCCTGTCTTAGTTGTATGTCCTGCATAGTTAAAAAGTTGTGCCAGCGCTGCTCGTCTAGTCCTCTGAGTGTATCCAACCGGAATAACAGTGAGTCTTCCGGTATCAGTTTCTTAGCGATTGCGACTCGCAAACTTGGTATAACTATCTCCATTGGTGCTATTGCTTCTAATCCATAAGCTAGTTTGAAAGGTGTTAATCCTGTTGTTACCTTGTATGTAGTCCGGTATGCCCATAATACTGCAGGCAATAGTTGATCCCATCTTTCCGGTGCTTCCATAATCAATTTCTGAAGCATATTGAGAAAAGTTTTGTTTGTACTTTCGGCCAAACCATTAGCACGAGGATAATAAGGAGAACTAAACTTATGCGTGACCTGGAACGACTGTGTAAGTGCCTTCATTAAATTGTTTACAAAATGAGTGCCTTGATCTGAATCAAGTTCCAGTGGTAAACCAAAACGTGGAAAGACATCGGTTAGCAGACACTTTGCTACCGCAATAGCTGTAGCAGATCGTAAAGCCTAGGCTTCTACCCATCTGGTAGCATAATCAGTACATGTTAAAATATAACGGTTGTTACTGAGGATGGCTGGTGGTGTAATAGGTCCGATGAAATCTAGGCCCCATTTCTGAAATGGTTCAAGTGGCAAGACAGGTTGTAGGGGGAAAAGATGACGTTGCAGGGGTTGTCCCGATCTTTGAAAATTATCACATTGCTTGACAAACTGTGACACATCTCTATACATAGTCGGCCACCAGAGACCACTTTGCAAAATTTTCCGGTGTGTTAAGTCTGCAGCAAAATGACCACCTGAAGGAATTGAGTGAGCCAAAGTAATAACTGAGTTAACTTCATGTGGTGGAATACAGCGAAGTAAGATTCCGGTATGATCCACATAGTATACTTCCCCACCAATCAACCAAAATCGGCGACTAAACAGTGCAATTTTACTACGTATTGCCTTAGAAGTCTGAGATGGAAGGCATCCGTCAGTGAGAAAAGTCAATATCTTATCATAGTATGTAGATGGCAAAGGCGGGTCTGTAATTTCATCATGGGTTGGTTCAGAAGCATAAATTGCTGGTGTCGAGTCATCTATACCGACCGGAGCTTCACCGGAATCTAAGCGGGAGAGAAAATCTGCTAAGGCATGTGAATTGCCTGGCCGATGAATGACTTCGTAGTCGAACTCCTGTAAAAGTAGAACCCATCGTGCTAATCGACCACCTAGATGCTGTTGCCGAACCAAATAGACAAGGGCAGCATGATCTGTATGAAAGGTAAATTTACAGCCCAGTAAATAATGTCTGAATTTCTTGACAGAGTATACTAAGCCTAGACATTCTCTTTCTGTTACAGAGTAATTCTTTTCTGCAGGAGCAAGTCTTCTACTAGCATAGGAAACAGGTCAGAACCACTTATCGGTTTGTTGCATCGGAACACTACCAATGGCAATATCTGAAGCGTCTACGAAGACATGAAATGGGTGATCCCAGTCCGGAGGCTGTAAGATTGGAACCTGTGTTAATAAACACTTCAGACGGTCAAATGCTGTCTGACATTCCTGAGTCCACTCAAACTGTCAAGGAGTCTTGGTAATTAATCTGTTCAGTGGTATCGCTAAGTGAGCAAGCCATCATAAGTGTCGTCGGTGCCATCTTACTTGGCCCATGAAGCGCATTACTTCTTTCGGTTTAGTAGGCACCGGAGCTTCTAATACTGCCATGATCTTGTTTGGATCTACTCGTATACCTTGTGCAGATACGATGTGGCCAAGTAGCTTGCCACATGAAACCGCAAACACGGATTTGTTTGGGTTTAAGCAGAGTCTGTATTCTCTGCATTTATGAAAGCAACACCGTAAATGGAACAGGTGTGCTATCATCTTACCAAAAATTGAAAAATCGTCGAGATACACTTGCATAAACGAAGTAAGATAAGGAGAAAATATTTCCTGCATACACCTCTGAAATGTACTTGGGGCATTTCTTAATCCAAACCACATAACAGTACAAGCAAATACACCCCAATTGGTAATGAATGCAGTTTTCGGTATATCCTGTTCAGCCATTCTAACTTGATTATATCCACTATATCCGTCTAAGAATGAATACATTTCGTGGCCTGCTACTCTATCAAGCATTGTGTCCAGAGGGGATCGGAAAAGGATCAGGCACTGTGGCTGCGTTCAGTTTACAGTAATCTACACATATTCGTAATTGCTTATTCTTCTTAGGGATAATAACAATTGGAGAGATCCATTCAGCATGCTCTACTGGTATAATGAATCCGACTTTAAGTAGCCTATCAAGTTCTACCTTTACCTGTGATGCATAGTTTGGATTCATCCGATAGCTGGGTTGCTTGATCGGTCTTGCTTCTGGCTTTAGCACGACTCTGTGCTGATAGATGCGGGGGTCCAATCCTTTCATATCCTTGTAATTCCATGCAAAAACATCGGAGAATTCTCAGAGTAGTTGGATTAAGCCTGCTTGAAATGTTTCCGGTAAGTTTTGCTTTATCTTCACAAGACGTGGATGATTTTCATCGCCTAAATTATAAGTGATCAACTGATCTTCTGGAACATAAAATTGTCGGGGCTGCTCTGTATCGTCAGTTGGCTTAAAAATTTGTTGCAGATCAGCGTCATCTATAGTAGCAGTATCTTTCTTTTTATCTTCTTCTGTATTTTTTTCTGTTACAGTCATCACCGTGCAAACTGAAGGGTTCCAATTATCTACAATAGATTGTAGATCAACAGTTCCTAGGGAGATCAAATCAATGTTATTTTTCAGAAATTCTTCTTCTTCATCGTCTGACAATCCATCTAGCATATGGACTGGTTCAGCAAAATACGGTCTAGCGTGCAACTCGCAAGGTTGTATAGCATCTAATTTTACAACATATTTACGATTTGCATCCTTGAAAGTGAGCTCCTGTGCAGACCAATCCTGTATCACCTTAGCATGCTTCAGCCAAGGTCGCCCGAAAAGGAGGTTGTAATCAAGAGTGGATTCCGGTAGATCTAGTATGACAAAGGTCATTTTAAATGTTGTACCTTGTAAGGTGATTGGTACATTTCGTACGAGTCCTATGGGATGGACTCTTGATTGGTCGGCCATTCTGACAAAAAACTAAACTGGTTTGATTTCGGTCCACCCTAACTTTTTACATAGTGCAGCAGTAGCAATGTTGACACCAGATCCTCCATCAATTAGTACCTGCGTGATTTTATGATTTTTGTACCATACTGTAATCAAAGGAACTGAATGATCGACCGTAGAATCAGGTTCTGGTTGAACTGCTGCCATCGCTGGAATACAAGAGGGCATAGGGCTGAACTGCTGTTGGAATTGTTGTCGAACTCCTGGTACTAATGCAAGTAGTTGGCCCAAAGGCAGAGTGATAGATGCTTCAGATAAAATTTCCCAGGCTTGTTGTGTTTGGTTTGCATGTTCCACCGGTTTTGAAGTTGATGCGTCTGCTGAAGATGATGGACCTGCTGCAAAATTGGAATCCTGTTGTTGTGTTCCTTCTTCAATTATTGGATTCTGGGTCACCGGGATAGGTTTTGGGAAGACTGGAGGTTCTGTGGTTGCCCATTGACTAGCCTTTTTGTACACCCTTTGTTGTTCGCGTATACCTGGTTCAAATATTTCTGCTGCTGGCTGCAGTTGTTTACCGGAGCGGGTCTGAATTGCTACAGCTTGCGTTTCCACTGGTGTGATTTGTACCATATAAGCCATTGGATTTTGACGTTCCTTCTTCCTCTGATCATACTCAGCTGCGTCCTTACAAAATCTTCTAATATGACCAAATTCACCACAGAAATGACAGCGCGGTGTGGTAGATTGGGATTTTCTAGTGCTGGTCCGGTCTGCTAGCAGTTTGCGTTATAGTTGTTGTTCCTTTGTCCTCTGTAGTTTCGATATCCTTGTTGCTGATTGTTCCTTAGTTGCGGAGGTACATAATGATTGGCTGGCTGTCCTGGTTCCTATATAATAGCATTGACAGTTGCGGTTCCCTGTACTTTGGCATTGTATGCACAGTTTTCGATGGTGTGTCCGGCAGTGTTGCAGATAGCACAGAATAACTGATTAAGTGCACAAGTGGCACTAGTATGACCTGGATTCTTGCATGTGATGCAATATATTTGTCTAGTCATATCTTCGGCAACATTTTGATTTGTTTTTAACCACTCCAGATCTTCTGTAAATCCTCCAACCTTGTTTTCTAGCTGTAGAGCCATTGCAATTACTGCATCTAGCGTCATCGCTCTGACACATCGGATGATCATAATCTGCTTAAGTTGTGGAGTCAAGCCATTGATGAACCACTGAGTGATAACGTCGTCCGATAGGTTGGCATGTGCTGGTGGTAACTGCCTCAAGTGAGTCATGAACAGTGTGGTGTACTCCTGTACTGTTTGATTTATCTTCTGTCTGTTGTTTTGCAGATAGTCAAAAATTTTGGCTGGATTCTTCTTTAGCCTGAATCTCTGCAAAAAGGCATCTCTTACTACTTCATAAGTGCCGAAGTGATTAATATCATATTCTGTAAGCCATCTAGCTGCTTCATTGACCAGTGTAGACTAAAAGACAATAGCTTTATACGCCGGATCTGGTGGATGGTTGAGTACTGTGTAACTTATCTCAAATGTGCGTACATGAGCATCTGGGTCATCACCTGGGAATCCACCGAACTTAGTGTACGTTACTCCTGTTGGAGGCGGCCTGGGTGGACATAGCTGTTGTTGTTGTTGCTGTTGTTGTTGTTGTTGCACGTTCATCGTGTTGATGGTTGTATGATGAATTTCTCCCGTATCCAGAGGCTGAATATCCGAACTATTGGAGTCTGTTTCGCTGGCCTGTGCACTTTCTGGTTCGATAATCTTATTCAGTATGTGTCGAATTTTGGTTTCGAACAAATTTCCTTCCTTCTTGATGTCGAATGTAGGGGAAATTACTCCAAAAAGCGGTGGCTGCGCTGAAGATTCACCAAGAAATGGTAAACCGTCGCTGAAAAACTGTGATTTTGTTACCGAAATATCACCGGAATGTGTCGAATTTATGCCAGAATAAGGTGTTTTTTTGCCTTCGCAAATTTCTTTGGCTAAAGTGTTTCTAGTCGTAAACAAATTTGAATCTTTATGCAAGATTGTTAAACTAACTTCAGGCTGCATTCTGGTAAATTCTGGAGTTACTATATCTTTGACAGACTGTGCCGAAATAGTACCGGAATGTACCAGAGGCATAACACGTTTCACCGGAATATGACCGGAATCACTACTAACGTTTTTTACTTTCTTGACAACTGGGTCAAGCCTATTTGTACTTCTTCCTCCTGGAGTTGCCTTTAGTAATTTGAGTGCTCCACGCTGACGGTTCTTGGGATACATTTCACTGGATCGAGTAACCGGCATGTATCATTTTTTGTACTAATCACGTAGTATCGCTATCGTTTAAAAATTCATAATAAGTTTGCAAAAATCTGATTCTGTTGCCATTTCCAACAAACGAATGGTAATCTTAATGTTCGATTCCAACCGACTAATGGCGATCTTGATGCCACCTTCCCACAGACGGCGCCAGTGTTAAAGTGAAAAAGTGTTATTCGAGTTTACAAGTTAACTAAACGCCAGCGTTAACCCGCAAGGTGTTAAATTAAATGCGTATCGAAGTTAAGCACTTCGATGTTCTAACTGTCAGAACGTGTCTACTCGAGTCGTGGGTTCTTGGGAGTGGTAGGGGTCTGTTAGACAGAGGCCCTTTACTTAGTTCCCAAATGCAACCACCTCGGATATAGAGAGTTACTGAAACTTTGGTAAGATTCCGTTATACGCCGACCTTCACTGTTCACGTCTTAGCTCAGCCCTCACGTAATGAATGCACTAAAACACTACAGTGATCATCTTACCACAGATGCCAGAGACATAAATTAATGGTTCAACCTTTACCAGGTAAGTACCATAATCCACTCAATATCCGAAACACATAGAACTAATCAGTCAATTACACCGCACTAAAAACTTAGTATGCGATTCAGGATTCCTTTCTACAATGTTAATCCTTACCGTCTGATGACCGATTACAACACTGAAGACAGTGCTATACTTTGTAGTATTATTGCATTATCACAACTTCTACGGTCCTTACTCAACACTTGGCAGAACATTCCACGAAATAGCACTAACCGAGTCGCACTCTTAATACACGATTGCAACAAGGACTTACAGACGATTCGCTTCCGACCACAGTTCGATGAGTTACTATATGATGAATAACACTCACAACTATATCAAAGATCCAGAAACAATAGACACAGACAACAGATAGAAACCATCAGATCATAGATTACTCAGAAAACTCAGAAGTTACAAATGAAGTTACAGTAATCGCTCAGACAATCACCTAGACGAACAGTCTCGTGATTCCACAACTCATCGTCTCTGACTCTCTCTCTGTCTCTCTAAGCATTGCTTTATATAAGAAATTCTAACTGTTGTGTAACTACTTTTCACGTGTGCGAACACAAGATTCGGTTTTACATGTCCCCATCCGGCGGCCGACTAACAGTTCTCTGCTTTGACCGCATTTGCTTCTTCCTGTAGTGGTGCAATATCCGCTTCAAGAAAATCCACTTTGCCTTGCAATTCCTCCCGGATATTCTCGGTTCCCAGCTTCATTTGAAGAGGTAATTGCTGAAAAAACTGGATCAGGAGGCGACCCATAGATTTCAATTCGTTGAACATAACGGTCAGAGGAGGAATAAGAGGAAGTGGTTGGGATGAAGAGGCTGAGAATAGTTGAGGGGAGGGTGGTGGAGAGTAATCGGGAGAAGAGGATGGAGGAGTGGGTGCGTCGGGAATTACATTGGCAATTGCACTAGTACGTACTGCAACAGGCTCAGCAGGGTTAATAGGCAGACGAAAGGGGATAAGAGTATTCTTCACCAGGACTATTCCGGTCACATTCTGACTTATCGCCTCAGCCCCTTTCGATCACGGCCTCAGCATTAGCAATTACTTCCTGGATGATTTCAGTGACGATCTCCTTCACAGTTTCCTCATCCTTCTGATGAGAGTCCACCCGAGAAGAGACTTCTTCGGATTCTTCCATGTGTGCACCTTGTTCCTGCTGGTTGAGCAGAGAAGAGGGAACGGATGATTCGACATGAAGAGATGTGGCAGTGTCGTGGAAGACTTCAGTTTCGTGACTGACAGTGGATCCCTGCACCTGACTTTCAGAGGGGCTAACACATCTGGGTTTTTGGCAAAATAGTTGAAGCAGATCTTCATCGTCATCATCCTCGAGCATTTGAGTAGATTCTTCATGTAACAAGAAGGGAGCGGTTGGAGGAGGTTGCACTGCATGGATCACCGGAAAGAGGAAAGTGAGGATATGAGGTAAACGAGAACGAGGGAGGTCACTCTTAGCGATTTGCTTGGTAACCATCACGCAGTCACGGTGAATACGCCGAAAAAAGAAAGATGTGAAATTTATAGGCTCACGGGACGCACTATCTATCATCGAATAGAATGGTCGAGAAATACCATATGTGCGTTTCTGTAAATTCAGGGTGGCTACCAAAAATTGCAGAGTTGTACTCTCTGGTTCAGGTCTGCAAAGAATGGCATACTCATTAGATGAGTGTCGAGGGAACAATTCTTTCATGGTGGCCACGGAAAGAAGTGGACCATTCCCAATCCTTCCCGAGGGAGTCGAAAAGCTTCAGCAAACGTAGCTAAAGTAATGACTACACGAGATGGTAAACAAGCAATGGGCCAACACTGCTCTGTAGCAGGTGTGGCGGCAAGAGCAGAAATAATATGTGCATGGAATGGATGACACTCCATTGAATGCCAAGGTGAAGGCCGCTTACATGGTGCACAAGTAAACACGAGAACACAGAATACAAAGAACGCACAATCACACAAACGCAATAGCGATTATCAGCGGAAAGAACAAGATTAAGTAAGAGCACAGACAACATTAGGTGGCAAAAACCCTAATCATCGCGTAGTATTGGAGAGAAATCCTGCATTATTACGGCATGCATGCATGATGAGAAGCAGTAACACAAGGCGGCGATTAATCATATTTAGACACAAAAATGGGAAGATTACGGTCAGTGGTCAACCGAAATACGGGGATAAAAAGAAAAACAAGTGACACGCGAATAAGAGGAGAAAAGACTAAATACACGTCATAGGTTATCAGACGGCTAGTGATATGGGCGGAGCTTAGAACCATTTATCACTTTTGGAAGGAGAACACCTATTAAGGTCGCCAACCAAAAAGTTGCTGATCCCACTTGTTCAGCAATTTGCTATGGACCGAACCACCGTAATTTAAATTTTTTGGCAGATCTGTTGGCTTTAGCATTATAGAATAAAACAAGTTGGCCAACCGTAAAGACAGGGGGTTTGAGGAAACGATCATGAGTACGGGCTTGACGAAGCTGAACTTCTTGAAGAATCAGGAAACTTTCCCAGCGTTGTTCATCCAATGAGTGGAGCATATCCAACGGAAATAGAAAAGATTCTTCCGACAGCAATTTCTGAGATAATGCAACGTGCAGACTCGGTACCACTACTTCCATTGGCGCAATAGCTTCCAATCCATAAGCAAGTTTAAACGGAGTTGTTTCGATTGCCACTTTGCACGTGGTCCAGTATGCCCATAATACGGCAGGTAAGAGTTGATCCCAACGTTCCAGACATTCCAAGATCAATTTGTGAAGCATATTCAACAGAGTCTTATTGGTACTTTCAGCTAGACCATTAGCACGTGGATAGTACGATGAGCTGAATTTATGCATAATCTGAAAAGTCTGAGTCAATACTTGCATTAAGTGGTTTGCAAAATGTGTTCCTTGGTCCGTCACTATCTCCAGAGGTAATCCATATCGAGAGAAAACATCCTTCATCAAACATTTGGCCACCTAAACAGTTGTGGCTGAACGTAAAGACCAAGCTTCTGCCCATCTAGTGGCATAATCTCTACAAGTCAATATGTATCGATTGTTGGTGAGGATCACTGGTGGTGTTATTGGGCCAATAAAATCTAGACCCCACTTTTGAAAGGGTTCCAAAGGTAAGACAGGTTGAAGGGGAAAGAAGTGTTGTTGCAAGGGCTATCTAGACCATTGACAGACATCACACTACTACACAAACTGAACCACATCTCTGTACATTGTAGGCCACCATAGCCCACTTTGCAAAATTTTTCGGTGGGTAAGATCAGCTGCAAAGTGTCCTCTAGAGGGTAATGAATAAGCCATGGCAATAACTGATTCCGCTTCATGTGGAGGAATGCATCTAAGTAAAAACACCAGTATGATCTATGTAATACAGTTGACCCACAATCAACTGGAATCATCGACTGTAGACTGCAATTTTTTGGCGCAGAGTAACGGGAGCATTAGGAGGGAGACAACGGTCACTAAGAAAAGTCATTAACATATCATAGTATATAGGAGCCACAGGAAGTTTTGCAGATTCTACAGGAGTTGTCTCGGTGACGTAAATCACCGGTGTAGTGTTGTCATCAACACCTACTGGAGACTCACCGGAATCCAGTCGAGATAGAAAATCTGCCAAGACATGTGTTGTGTCGGGTCCATGAATAACTTCATAATCAAACTCCTGTAATAGTAAAATCCATCTTGCCAATCTACCACCTAAATGTTGCTACTGAACCAAGTACACCAGTGCAGCATGATCGACATGGAAAGTAAATTTACGGCCCAGTAAGTAATGCCAAAATTTCTTAACAGAGTATACCAAACCAAGACATTCTCGTTTTGTCACAGACTAATTTCTCTCCACAAGAGCTAATCGACGGCTCGCATAGTACACAGGCTGAAACCATTTGTCAATCTGCTGCATGAGGAAACTACTAATCGCAATATCTGACGCATCCACGAAGACATGGAACGGTCGTTCCCAATCAGGTGGTTGCAAGATCGGGGCCTGCGTCAATAAGACCTTAACCGATCAAATGCACTTTGGCACTCCTGAGTCCATTCGTACTTCCGTAGAGCGTTGGTCATAAGCCGATTAAGTGGTGTCGCTAAATGAGCTAGCCACCGTAAATGTCTGCCATGCCACCGGATTTAGCCAAGAAAGCACATAACTTCTTTCGGTGTCTTTGGGACTGGTGCCTCCAACCTGGCTGCTACTTTATCCAGATCTACCTGTATTCCTTGTTTAGAAATGATATGACCAAGCAATTTGCCATAGGAGACCGCAAAAACTGATTTGGTAGGATTCAAACATAACCGATACTCTCGGCATTTTTCAAAATAGCACCGTAAATGATACAGGTGCGCCGAAGTGGCACCAAATAAGGAAAAATCATCCAAATATACTTGCATAAACGTGGTCAAGTAAGGTGAAAAGACTTCCTGCATACATCTTTGGAATGTACTCGGGGCATTCCGTAAACCGAACCACATTACAGTGCAAGCATAGACACCCCAATTAGTGATGAATGTTGTCTTCAGTATATCCTGTTCTGCCATCCTCACTTGATTATATCCACTATAGCCATCCAAAAAAGAATACATTTCGTGACCTGCTACCCTGTCGAGCATTGTATCTAGAAAGGGGAGAGGGAACGGATCCGGTACAGTGGCGGCATTGAGTTTCCGGTAGTCGACACAGATACACAACTATTTATTTTTCTTCGAGACGATCACTATTGGAGAGATCCACTCAGCATGCTCAATTGGTATAATAAATCCCACCTTCAATAAACGATCAAGTTCAGCTTTCACCTGTGCCGCATAATTAGGATTCATTCTGTAACTAGATTGTTTGATTGGCCTCACATCCGGTTTGAGCACTACCCGATGTTGATAAATCCGTGGGTCAAGACCTTTCATGTCTCTATAGTCCTAAGCGAAAACATCTGAGAATTCACGCAGAAGTTGTACGAAATCATCTTGGAATTTCTCTGCTAATCCTGCTTAAATTTTGACTGGCCTCGGGTTGATCGTATCTCCCAAATTGTATGTTACCAATTGATCTTCTGGTACGTAGAATTGTCGGGGCTTTACCAAATCATCAGCTGACTACAACAGTTGTTGTAAGGTCGCTTCATCCATTGCTATGCCATCATCGGCTTCTGCTTCTACTTCTTCTGTCAGTGGCACGACCGTACAAGCTACCGGACTCCAGGTACCTGCTATCGACTGTAAGTCTATAGTACCTAGTGAGATGAGGTCCTTATTGGTTTTAAGGAAAGCCTCCTCCTCATCATCAGATAGACCGTCCAACATATGGACTAGCTCTGCTCTACATATGGTCGTGCATGAAGATCACAAGGTTGCATAGCATCCAATGTAACTACATATTTCCGGTTATTGTCTTTAAAAATTAACTCTTGAGCTGACCAATCCTATACGACTTTGACTTGCTTTAGCCATGGTCGATCGAAGAGTAAGTTGTAGTCGAGGCTAGATTCGGGTAGCTCCAGGACTACAAAGGTCATTTTAAATGTAGTTCCCTGCAAGGTAATAAGAATATTATGTACTAGTCCCACTGGATGGACTCTGGATTGGTCTGCCATTCACACAAAGAATTGCACTGGTTCAATTTGGGTCTAACCCAGTTTCTTACAGAGTGCAGTTATTGCAATATTCACACCTGACCCGCCATCAATTAGAACTTGTGTGATCTTCTGGTTTTTATACCAAACGGTGATCAATGGTATTGAATGATCCACCATAGGATCCATTTCTGGTTGTATGGTCGCAGTTGCCGGAGTACATGAAGGTCCAGGGCTGACTGCTGTTGGAATTGATGTCTTACTCCCAGAACTAGGGCGAGCAACTGTCCCAGAGGGAGTGTGATTGAAGCCTTAGATATAATGTCCCAGACTTGGTCTGTGTGTGCTGTGGTCATTACCGTCTCTAGTTGTGATTCTGCTGTTGCCGGGGTGGAATTTTGTGCATGCGATCTTACATTTGGCAGGGGATGCTAAGTTACCGGAACTGGGTCAGGAAACAGAGTCGGCTCCTTAGTTGTCCATTGACTAGCCTTTGCAAACATCCACTGCTGCTCACAAATTTGGGGCTCAAAAACCTCAGCTGCTGGTTGCAATTGTTTTCTTGATCTTATCTATACCATGGCTACTTGTGACTCGACTGGGGAGATATAAACCATATTGGTCCTCGGATTCTGTCTTTGCTTCTTTCTTTTGTCATATTCTGCAGCTTCTTTACAAAATCTACGAATATGGTCAACCTCACCACAAAAATGACATCGAGGGGGTGGGAGAGAGGTACCTTCCACCGATGTACCTGCCTGCCATCGGTTTGGATTGAAATTTTTGTTATGCTCACCCCAGTAGTTCCTATATCCTTGTTGTTGGTTGGTTTGCAATTGTGGCGGCACATAATGGGTTGTTGGCTGACCTAGTTCCTGTATTATGGCGTTTACGGCTACTCTACCCTGCACCTTCGTGTTATATGCACAAGTTTCCATTGAGTGACCCATCGTATTACAAATGGCATAATACATTTGATTAAGATCACATGTGGAGCTGGTGTGACCAGGATTCTTGCACTTAGTACAGTACATTTGTTTGGACGGATCCTCGGTTACATTCTTACTTGCTTTCAACCATTCCAGGTCCTCCGTAAAACCTCCAACTTTGTGCTCCAACTATAAAGCCATTTCAATTACAGCGTCCAATGTCATTCTGCCCACACAGCGAATGATCATAATCTGTTTTAACTGTGGCTTCAAGCCGTTGATGAACCATTGTGTTATGACATCATCTGGCAGATTGGATGTGCCGGAGGCAGCTGCCTTAAGTGGGTTCTAAACAGTGTCGCATACTCTTGGACACTTTGGTGTGGTTTCTGTCGATTGTTCTGCAAATAGTCAAAGATTTCTGTAGGGTTCTTCTTCAAACAAAATCTCTGTAGGAACGTGTCTCTCACATCATCATAGTTACCAAAATGATTAATAACATATTCAGTCAACCACCTTGCTGCTTTATTAACCAATTGATGGAGAGTGTTAATCTCCAAAAGAACAAGCTATCCTTGATGTTAGACCACCTACATATCAAGAATAACTTCAGACTCCACTTAATTTTAAAGAACAATCACCAAACTATCAAGAAATTGATCAACTGTGAAAAATCACTTCTCAGAAAAAGTCTGCTGCACATTAATCATTCATTGACTGATCATTCATGTAAAGTTTTTGATAAAACTTTGTAGAGTATGTTGTCTAGAGATTGCACATCTTCTCCAAGTTAAAAGACTTCAAATGCTTGAGTAGATTGTGAGAAATGACTCAACCAATGTACCTATGTCTAAAAACTGTCTCTCTGTAATGACGACTTTGACACCTGTAACTTCTAAGCTATGGTTCTCCCAAATAATAGCCCGTTTAATAAAATGCTTTTAGCCATAGATGGCTTACCTCTCAACTTAAATTTTGAGTCCTCATTTGTGTAAAACTTTACACTATGCACTGAGCGCTGTTCATTTCTTTGACCATCGAATCTACGCCTGTTTCAGAAGACACTCAGAACTTTCTTACATATGAATGTTTTTGTGTAATCACTAATTGTTGATTGTTCTGCTCCAACAGCTCCCCCTCAATCATCAATTGTGATTACCTGCATCTTCTTTATTCCTGCCATATCTTTACAAATGATAGGAGTACTCTGAATAACATCAAAACTCTTCATAAGTGTCTTTAGCCATATTACTTCCTTTGCAGCTTCCACCATGCCTTTGTATTCTGCTTCTGTGGATGATAGAGCAACTGTATGTTGCTCCTTAGAACACCATGAGATTAGCTTATCTCCCACATAACACAAATATCCATGTGTTGATCTTCTATCATCCAAATTACCTGCCCAATCTGCATCACTGTATATTTTGACTCTTGTATCTGAAGTAAACCCATAGTACAATCCTTCTTTGAGTGTACCCTTGATGTACCTAAGTACTCTTTGTCCTGCAATCCAATGTTCCTTTCTAGCACAATGCATGAATTGAGATAGAATTCCAACTGCATATGACAAATCAGGCCTTGTTAATGTAGCATAAATCAAGCTACCCACCAAACTCTGATAGAGCTTCATATCTTTGAATTCTTCTCCTCCATATTTAGTCAATCTATGATTCACTTCCATTGGAGTTGGTGCTATCCTGCAATCTTCCATTTTAAATTTGGTTAGCAAATTTTTCAGATACCTTTCTTGAGTTACATATACTCCATGTTGAGTATATGAAATCTCCATTCCCAAGAAGAATGACAAATTTCCCAAATCACTGATTTTGAATTCTTTCTCCATCTGTTTCTTAATCATTTGTATGCCTTTATCATCTGTTCCTGTAAGTATTATGTCATCAACATAAATACAAACATAAATAAATCCATCTTCACTTGCTTTGACTAGCAAGCTACTATCTGCCTTTGATGCTTGAAATCCAAGTTCCTTCAAGAACTTTACAAGCCTATAATTCCATGCCCTTGGGGCCTGCTTCAATCCACACAAAGCTCTCTGGATCTTACACACATAA
Source organism: Ceratopteris richardii (assembly GCA_020310875.1). NCBI lineage: Eukaryota > Viridiplantae > Streptophyta > Polypodiopsida > Polypodiales > Pteridaceae > Ceratopteris > Ceratopteris richardii. The sequence continues at coordinate 205,194 of MU260226.1, read as the reverse complement.
TTTGGATACACTTGATCTTTGAACCCTTCTGGTTGCTCCATGTAAACTTCATCTAAAATGTAATCATTCAAAAAAGCATTTTTAACATCTAATTGAGATAATTTCCAACCTTTGCAAGCAGCAATTGCTATGAGTGTTCTGATAGTTGTCATCTTTGCCACAGGACTATAAGTCTCATCATAGTCCACTCCAAATGTTTGTGCATATCCCTTCACAACAAGTCTGGCTTTGTACCTAGACACACTTCCATCTGCAAATCTTTTTGTTTTGTAAACCCACTTACATCCAATGATTTTCTGGCTATTAGGTTTAGGAACCAGATCCCATGTCTGATTTTCCATCAATGCATCATACTCCTCTTGCATAGCTTCTTCCCAATTCTTCTTTCCTTTGGCTTCATCATATGTAGATGGATCTTCATCTACTTTTATCATGTAAGCATAATCCTTAGTAGTCAAGAATGAAGTATCATAGCTATACCTTGTAGGTTGCCATTTGTGCCTTGTAGACCTCCTGAGTTCTCCACTTCTTGAAGTTTCTGGTTCATCATATTCTGGATCAAACCTTGGCACTTCTTCACCTCCAACTTGTATTTCATTTTTCTCTTCTTCATCAAATATCTGAACCTTTGTTTTACCTTTCTTCTGATTCATAATTTCTTCAACTTCTACATACACATTAGATGTACCTGCATACCAAGTACTTTGCTCATCAAATGTAACATCCTTGGACACAAGGAATTGTTTTGTGGATGGACTCCACAATCTATAACCCATCTGCTTGTCATCATAACCAATGAATACATACTTCTCTGCTTTAGGCTCCAATTTATGCCTCAATTGAGATGGCACATATGCATATGCCAGGCATCCAAATATTTTACAATGATCCAAGGTAGGTCTCTTACCCCACCAAGCTTCATATGGTGTCATACCCTGCAAAGCTTTACAAGGAAATCTATTAACCAAATATGTGGCTGTGTTTACAGCCTTAGCCCATAAATAATTTGGACAATTTTTCTCTTTCAACATGGATCTTGCAAATTCAACAAGTGTTCTATTTCTTCTTTCTGCTACCCCATTTTGTTGAGGAGAGTACCTGCGAGTAATTTCCCTCTTTATACCTGCATTCCACAAGTAATCACTGAACTCATTAGAGAAATAATCTCCCCCTCCATCTGACCTTAACCTCTTCAATTTTTGACCTGTAATTCTTTTTGCATATGCATAATAGTGTTTAAATGTATTAAACACTTTTGATTTGTCTTTGATCACATAGATTGTGATCCACCTGGTAGCATCATCAACATATATGACATAATATCTTGAACCATTTATACTAAAGTCCTTTGAAGGACCCCACACATCTGTATGTACCAATTCAAGTCTTTTGAATACATAAAACCATGCTTATTGTATGATTGCTTATGAGCCTTACCTAACTGACATGCTTCACATCTGTATGTCATGTGTTGACCTGCAATGCTAGGCAATCCAAGTACTGAACCATTGTTTATCGTTTCTTTGATACCTCTCTCATTAAAGTGTCCAAGTCTTTTGTGCCTAAGATCCAATTCTAACACCCTTTGCTCTCAATATGCAAACATAGCATGTCCAATATTTCCTTGTACCTTTAATGTGAAGAGCCTTCCTTCCTTCTTCCCTGTAACAATTTGTTTATACCCTTGACTAGGGTCTTCAACATAAACTCCATCATTAGTGAACCTTACCTCATATCCTTTTTCCACAATTTGTCCTACACTTATCAGATTTTTAGGAATTGTAGGAACATACAAAACCTTACTCAAGAGAGTGCTTCCATCTTTGGCTTTGACTGAACCAATTGACTTTACCTTGTGCTTTGTATTATCACCTGTTTGGACTGTATGATTAATTGCATTATAATCTAGATCAGTCATCAAGGCAATGTTTCCACTCAGATGGTTGCTACATCCTGAGTCAATATAAAATACTCTCATGTCTTCATGTGAGGCTTCACATGTTGCATTCATAATAAGAGTCGAATCTTCTTTCTGATCTGATGCATAATTGTAGTAGGTATTATTATATGATTGATTTTGGAAGTTTCTTCCTCCACCTCTTCCAAAAGAATTTCTACCACCTCTACCTTTGAAGTTTCCTCTCTGATATCTGCCACCTCTTCCTCTTTGATTAAAATTCTGATTAAAATTACCATTGCTTTGATTATTGTGCCAACAATCATGAGATAGATGATTGGTCTTACCACATATCCAACAAGCTCTGACATTATCTTTGTTATTTCTACCTCTTCCTCTACTTCTGCCACTTCCTCTTTCTCTTAGGAAGTTTGCTTGACTTGGAGTACCTTCATCTTCAACTGATTGTTGCTTTCCTTTGCTAGCTTTCTTCTTGTCTTTAGAATACATTGCATGACCTGCACTCTTATCAATATCTCGTTTGATATCATTCTCAAAAGTTAGCATATGTCCTAACAATTGAGTTAGATCAGGAGTGAAATGATCTAATGAAAGTTCTGTAGACAAAATAAAAGGCTTCCACTTCTCATCTCCTCTTAGCCCTCTGAGAATTTGTCTTACCAATTTATCTTCTTCAATATCTCCATCCACTGCACCTAAAGAATCTGCAATGTCCTTCATTTTTTGTCACATAATCAGATATTGATTGTGAAGCCTTCTTCTTGAAGGTAATGAACTCTGCCCATAACGAAGCTTTCCTTGATTTGGTTGTGTTCTGAAAATGCTCTTCCAAAGCATTCCAAATGTCACTTGCACTTCCTATTCCTCTAATATGAGGAAGCAAATAATCATTCACTGCCATATAGATTATGCTCCTTGCTTGAGCATCCTTCTTCATCCAAGTCTTTACATCTGCTAGCTCCTCCCTAGTTGGAATACTAGGATCTCTGAACTCTGGCTTTTCTTCCTCTCCTGTGATATATCCCATCAGATCTTTGCTCATAAGATGAGCTTCCATTCTCATAGACCAAGCTGGATAATTTTCTCTATCCAACTTTTCAATTTCGAGACTATCTCCCATCCTTGCTTCACCTGTAATCCCAAATCTTTAGTCCTTATAAAGAATGAATGTACCTTAGCTTTGAATGTTGCTCCTTCGGATCCTTTTGACAAACTTTATGTATCTTCCTTCAATCTTTCTTCACACTTTATCCTTTTGATCCTTCGAGATGTAAAGTTTGTATGTCTGCAGCAGTCGGAGTCTTCCTTTCCTCAATTTTGATATAACTTGCTCTGATACCACTGATGGAGAGTGTTAATCTCCAAAAGAACAAGCTATCCTTGATGTTAGACCACCTCTATATCAAGAATAACTTCAGACTCCACTTAATTTTAAAGAACAATCACCAAACTATCAAGAAATTGATCAACTGTGAAAAATCACTTTTCAGAAAAAGTCTGCTGCACATTAATCATTCATTGACTGATCATTCATGTAAAGTTTTTGATAAAACTTTGTAGAGTATGTCATCTAGAGATTGCGCATCTTCTCCAAGTTAAAACACTTCAAATGCTTGAGTAGATTGTGAGAAGTGACTCAACCAATGTACCTATGTCTGAAATTGTCTCTCTGTAATGACGACTTTGATAACTGTAACTTCTAAGCTATGGTTCTCCCAAATTATAGCCCGTTTAATCAAATGCTTTTAGCCATAGATGGCTTACCTCTCAACTTAAATTTTGAGTCCTCATTTGTGTAAAACTTTACACTATGCACTGAGCACTGTTCATTTCTTTGACCATCGAATCTGTGCCTGTTTCAGAAGACACTCAGAACTTTCTTACATATGAATGTTCCTATTCAAAATTCTCTTAGCCTGTTTGCAATTAGACTCTCAAACTTTAACCATAGATGGATTAACTATGGATTTAGACATGTTCAAAAAGATTTCTCAAAAGATTAACCACAGAAGGAGAATCAGAGAAAAGATCGACGCGCAATTCTCTGAAAGATTTTTCTTCTCATAACTTTTCATACATCTGATAGATGACATGCATAATGTTCATCTCATTCTCTCCTATTCTTCTATTCTTCACATCTATTGTCTTCTCTATCTCTTCTATATCTCTCACTCTTCGACTATGAACATGTATCTATATATATATATACGAGTCTAACTCGTCAATTTTCCAAATACATTGAAAATATTTACAAGAGTAATGTACAAAAGAACTTTGTTTCTGAATCTCCTCTTTCTTGAAACTGATCTTCAATCTTCCATTCATTTTTCCACTTCTGGATTTTGTGTAATCACTAATAGTTGATTGTTCTGCTCCAACACCAATGTGGCCTGAAATACAATGGCCTTGTACGTCGGATCCGGTGGATGATTCAACACTGCATAACTAATCTCGAATGTGCAAACATGTGCATCGGGGTCATCCCCCAAAAATCCACCAAATTTTGTATATGTCACTCTGGTGGGAATCGGTCGAGGTGGAATGATTGGTTGTGGTTGCTGTAGTTGTTGCTGCTGAAACTGCGGTTGCGGCTGTGGGGTTGTTTACTGCTGTGACTATGAACCACTCATGGTGCTATTGTGAGTAGTATTGTTGTTATTTGTATGTTGAGGGGGTGTCTCTTGTCCTTTAGAATCTGTAGTATCAGCCTGCTCCCCTTCCGGCTCAAAAATGTCGTTGAATCTCTTACTTAACTCCAAATCAAGTAGCCTTTCCTGAGCTTTGGTATCGAAATTAGGTAGGCTTGCCCCAAAAAGCGGTGAACGTAATAAGGATCCACCAGGTAGCACTGCACTATCACCGAAAAATTTCAAATTCCCACCAAATGGTACCGAACTTCCATCGGAACTTCTCGAACTTTCACCGAACTAGGTTACCCTTCCACCGGAAACGGTCTCACTTGGTAATACAACTTTATCACCAAAAATGGTCGAATTCTGACTAGATAGTGTCGGACTAACTCCGCACTGCATCTTTCTACAACCAAATGTCACTGTACTTTCTCCAGAAAGTACCGGATTCACATCGGAATTCACCGGAATCTCATCATGTCTCACTGAACTAGCACCGGAATCACTACTAATTGGCTCTGATCCTTCTGCAACTGGACTTAATTGGCTTGCACTTCTACCACCTGGGGGTATCCCTAATAGATTTGGAACTGCCCAAGGATGTTGATCTCTCCTATACTGTTGCTCTAGCACAATGGTGAGAACCATGTTAAAAAGCTCCACCTCCTTAATGTCAATCCGCGGAAGAGATAGGAGTGATATGAAGATCGTGAATGTGAGATGAAGTGAGAGTGAAGGTGAGAAGCATAAAGATGCACACACACATACACACACATTACGAAGAGACAAGCAAGACACAATGGAAGGTGAGAAATCAACTCTATTGCTCAAGATCTCAATTACAAGCTCAAATTAGCTCTAAGCTCACACTAACCAACCTCCAAAATGAGCTCTCTAGCTCTTTTTATAGATTCTAGACTAGTTTTGACCGATTTCACATCTAGTGACCGGCATAGTTAAAAAATAGGTCCTAAGTGCTATTTGAAAGGGTAAACGGTGTCTAAAAATAACCAAAATTGATACGCTCATTCTACCTAAGCTCCTCAAGCTCGAGGACTCCTCGGCTTGCACAAATGGAGCTATGGATTACAAAAAAAGGGTTTTTCTATGTTACATATGTTACAATAGTGATGAAAATCACTGTTGGAGGTTTTGAAGAATATTTGTAAAACATAATCTTTGAAAAATTGATTCGACTGACTCCCTGCTCTGTCTTCACATGCTTCTGCGTCTTCTATGCCTCTGGCTACTGCCAACACCCCCCTCCCTCTCGCTTCTGTCGTCCGTGACAGAACCTTGTTGTGCGGTCTGTCGGATATAATTCTGGAGTAGTTCTTGAGCGAGGGTGTGTTCTGAAATGCAAATTCCTCGAGGCAGATCTGCCTCGAGTTTCCCCCAATCAATTGGTTGCGGTTCATCGGACGGTGGGAGTCGATAGTGCGTGGAATATACTAGCTGTTCACAGGCAAATAAGTGCAAGAGGTGTGTAGGCCTGTTGATGAACACTTCTGAATGGTATTCCCAGAAACCGGTTATGAACATCTCTTTGAAAGTCTGCTTGTAGCACGCCGGTAAATATTTAATTCTGCAATGCCAGGCATAACACACCCGTAGCGATGGCGTTGTACTCATATCATAGGCAAGGTCTAGATTGCCATGCTCGAAGCCCGGGGTGTTTACATGAGGTGCCTTATCACGACGGAACACTTTGAAATCCATTTGCATCATGTCAAAGATTTTGACAGTCATGTGCGCTGCTATATCGTCCATATGTTTCAAGCGAGGGAGCCAGTGACGAATCGTGGCCATCATGTATCCCACTGTTGGTAGTTCTATGGGTGGCTTGAAATATGGGTAATTTAACCAATCTTGGCACTGCTTGTTGTTCTGTACTTTAATAGAAAATGCTGTCCAGGAGCGGCGATGTGGCACTGGTCCCCAACATGGGTTGTATTTTAAGTTTAGTGGTGCCTTTACCCAAGTACTCATCATCTCGGGATAATTTTGTACACCAATCTGGTTGATAGATCTCACCTTGCTGCGCATCCAGTGGCAAATCATCAGGCTCAAACTGAGTAGCGTGAGATGGTTTCTTGCCTGTTTCTTTCTCTATGGCCAACTGATACTCGGCCATTAACATAAAATATGGTTTGTACTGTAGCTCATGCCCAGATATGTATCTACGAGGGGCCAAGTGAGCGAAGTAGGGGGACTGTAGAATTCTTTCTTCAATCATTGCCATGGCGTGTAATTGTGCCTCGACCCTTGCTGAGTGTGTTGTTCCGAGTTCTTCAATTGTATTCATCCATGCGGGGGTTGGAAGTTCATAAGTCGTCCGGCCTTCAGCCGTGACTCATCCGCCTGGGATGGGTTGGGGTTCATAAGCCTCTTCAAAAGTTTTCTCCACTGGAATTGTAACTGTTTCCTCCTCTGCTGGTAGTTCCGATGGGGAGTCTGGTCTGGGTGGTGCTTCATAGACTGCGATTCGTGATTCAAGATTTGATACCTGGGCCCGTAAAGCATTGAGTTCCTCTCAGATCTCAGAAGAAGGGTCCGTAGGAGCTGGTAGTCCTTGTGCAATTGGTGCTCTTAACTGGAGTAGTTTATGATCTTCTTTCAATTTCTGATACTCTTCGTTCATGCTAACGTATTCATCTAACAATCTAATGTGATCCTCTAGCAACATTCTCATAGATTCAGAGGGCACAACCTTAAAGCGACTGGGGCTTAATGGTTGTTCTAGTTGATCTAGGGCAGCTTCTAAGTTCTCTCGGTTCTGTTCTTGTAAGCGATGGTTCTCTTCTTTTGCTGAAGCTGTCTATGTGGAAATACAGAAGATGGAGGATGCAGGAATCATCATTCCTGTGGAACACTCAGAGTGGCTCTCACCTATGGTTATAGTACCAAAGAAGAATACTAATAAAATCAGAATTTGTGTTGACTTTAGAGCACTCAACAAGGTGACCATTCCAGATGGTTTCCCAATGCCTTTTGTAGAGCAGGTCATTGAAGAAGTGGCTGGGCATGCATTATATAGCTTTATGGATGGATTTAGTGGCTATAATCAAATATCAATACACCCAGAGGATCGTGAAAAGACTGCTTTTATCACACCTTGGGGAACATATGTGTATGTAAAAATGCCATTTGGGCTCAAAAATGCTCCAGCCACCTTCAACAGAATGGTCAATCTCATTTTTGGCCCCCTATTGCTGGAATCACTTAGAATCTTCATGGATGACTTCTCTTCGTTTTCAGGTTCTCACAAGGAATCTCCTCTAGATTGTTTGGACCATCACTTGAGACAGCCGCAGAATGTTTTCAAGAGATGCAGGGAGACTAAGCTAAAGCTCAATCCAAACAAATGTCATTTCCTTGTGACAGAAGGAACTCTCTTAGGACATGTGGTGTCGGCTAAAGGTATGGCCCCAGATCCTGACAAAATCGTTTCTATATTAAAGTTGCCTAAACCTAAATCTCCTAAAGAGATTCAGAGTTTCTTGGGGCATACTGGATACCATAGAAGGTTTATAAAAATGTATGCCGAGATAGCCAGACCATTGGCTAGACTTACAGGTAAGGAAGTACCTTTTAAATGGGAAGAAGAGGAAGCATATCAAACATTACGGTCAAGGTTAGTGTCTGCTCCTATTTTGATCACACCTGAGTGGTCAAAAATCTTTCATATACATGTAGATGCCAGTGCCTATGCAGTGGGGGCAGTTTTGACCCAACCCAGTGAAGAATTTAAAGTGGACAGACCAATTCAATATGCCAGTAGAATCTTGACCAAGGCTGAAAGGAATTACAGTACTACAGAAAGGGAAGCCCTAGCAATGGTTTTTGCTGTCCAAAAATTTCGTCATTACTTACTGGGAGTAAAATTTATTATTATAACAGATCACCAACCACTAAAATACTTGCTCAACAAACCACAAGCCACTGGTAGAATATGGAGGTGGTTATTGTTGTTCCAAGAGTTTGATTTTTCAGTAGTCCACAGACCAGGTAAAGAAAATGTTATGGCAGATCATCTATCCAGAATCAATATGATGGATCAAGCTAGTGGAATTGATTTTCTAGATGCTCATCTGTTTGCTGTACAAGCTCAAGGTTGGTATTATGATATCAAGAATTTCATTAAAACTGGTTTGTATCCAGAAAAGGCTAGTGTTGTACAAAGGAAGAGACTGCTAATCAAGAGTAGACCATATACCTTCATTGAAGATAAATTATATAGACAAGGCAAGGATGAAAGGTTTAGGAAGTGTTTGGAAGAAGAAGAAGTGAGGGAAGTCCTTCACTCTGCACATGAAGGATCATGTGGTGGGCACCTTCCAGGGCATATTATGAGTCACAGGATAATGGATGCTGGTCTATGGTGGCCTACACTATTTAAGGATGCAGATGAATGGGGAAAGGCATGTGACGTTTGCCAGAGGTGTGGACCTAAGCCAACAAAGCAGAGGCATAGCCCCTTGATTGTTTCCACTTCCTGGCAACCATTTGAGAAGTGGGGCTAGATTTTGTAGGGCCCATCTACCCTCCGACGATTCCAAAAAGAGAGAAATATCTCTTGATAGCTACAGATTATGCGACAAAGTGGGCTGAAGCTATTGCCTCCCCCGACTGCACTGCCCAAACTGTTGCTGATTTCATTTACAGTAGCATCATTTGCAGGTTTGGATGTCCACTTGAAATTTGTACAGATCAGGGTACCCATTTTGTCAATAAGGTCCTGCAGGAAATTTTCGACAAGTATAGAATTCTACATAGGACCTCGTGTGCCTACTATCCAAGAGCCAATGGACAGGCTGAATCAACAAATAAGGTTTTAATTTCAATGTTAAGAAAGGAGTGTATGTTACAGCCCACTTCCTGGGGCATTGCTTATCAAGGTACCCTATGGGCATACAGGTTAGCCTACAAAGAGGCCACGGGATATTCTCCATTCCAACTGGTTTATGGCATATTGCCCATTGAGCCCTTTGAATTTTTACATGGATCACCTAAAATAGCATTCATGCAGGGCAAGAAAGATTGTGATGTCTCTTAGAGGCTTGGAGCACTACATAGAGTGGAGGAGATTTGTCTACTAGCAACAAAACAATTGATAGAGACTCAGATGAAGAGGAAGGAGGCACATGATCGACATCTGTGGAACAACAACATAGAATCAGGCATGTTAGTTCTTCTCCATAGACCTCATCTTCATACACAATTGAGAGGAAAATGGCTTCCACACAGGGAAGGACCTTATCGAGTCAAAACAATGCTAAATTGGGGTGCTGTGGAGTTAGAGACGCTGAAAGGAGAGGCCTTGCCACTCGTCAACATATCAAGGCTCAAGGCCTACCATCAACACACTTGAAGAAGTATAGATCACTTGGAACTGCAAAATCTGTCCAGGTTGTACATAGCTTTCTCATCTCATTTTGCTCAGTTTTAGTAGTTTTCCTTATCAATTTCATACTTGTTCCTTGAGTTTTGGCAAACCTAGAAGGCATTTAATAACCTCTACAAAAGTACAAATTTTGGGTATTTTTGGAAAATTTTTCTAGCATTTTTAGCATTTTTCTAGAATTTGTTATTCTTTTCTGATATCATTTTCTTACCACATAGGAGGAATAAAAGGAGGCTCTCTGT
>MU260226.1:185000-187500 GCA_020310875.1 Ceratopteris richardii | reverse complement strand
ATTTAAAAAAGCATTTTTCACATCTAATTGACATAATTTCTAACTTTTACATGGAGCAATTGCTATGAGTGTCTTGATAGTTGTCATCTTTGCCACAAGACTATAGGTCTCATCATAATCAATCACATATGTTTAAGCAAACCCTTTCACAAAAAGTCTAGCTTTGTACCTAGACACACTTCTATCTGCAAATCTCTTTGTCTTATAGACCCACTTGCATCCAATGATCTTCTGGCTATTTGGTTTAGGAACCAAATCCCATGTCTGATTCTCCATTAATGCATCATATTCTTCCTGCATAGCTTTCTCCCAATTTTCTTTACCTTTTGCTTCTTCATATATAGAAGGGTCTTCATCTGCTTTAATCATATAAGCATAATCTTTGGTAGCCAAAAAAGAAGTGTCATAGCTATACCTTGTAGGTTGCCACTTGTGTCTTGATGACCTTCTGAGTTCTCCACTCCTTGAGGTTTCTGGTTCTTCGCACTCAGGATCAAATCTTGGCATTTCTTCAACTGCAACCTGCACTTCACTAATCTCCTCTTCATCAAATATCTGAACCTTTGATTTACCTTTCTTTTGACTCACAACTTCTTCATCTCCTGTATTAATGTTGATTGTACCTGCATACCAAGTATCTTGCTCATCAAATGTAACATCCTTTGATATAAGGAATTGTTTTGTGGAAGGACTCCACAACCTATATCCCATCTGCTTATCATCATAACCAATAAACACATATTTTTCAGCTTTAGGTTCCAATTTGTGCCTTAATTGTGATGGCACATATGCATATGCCAAACATCCAAATACTTTGCAATGGTCTTATGTAGGTCTCTTACCCCACCATGCCTCATATGGTGTAATACCCTGCAAGGCTTTACATGGTAATCTATTAACCAAATAAGTAGCTGTATTTACAGCCTCAGCCCACAAATAATTTGGGCAATTTTTCTCCTTCATCATTGACCTTGCAAACTCAACAAGAGTTCTATTTCTTCTCTCTGCTACACCATTTTGTTGAGGAGAGTACCTGCAAGTAATTTCCCTTTTTATACCTGCATTCGACAAGTAATCACTGAACTCATTAGAGAAATACTCTCCCCCTCCATCTAACCTTAGTCTCTTCAACTTATGACCTGTAATTCTCTCTGCATACACATGATAGTGTTTGAATGTGTTAAATACTTCTGACTTGTCTTTGATCACATAGATAGTGATCCATCTGGTAGCATCATCAACATAAATCACATAATACCTTGAACCATTAATACTGAAATCTTCTGAAGGTCCCCACACATCTGTGTGTACCAACTCAAGCTTTTCTGAATACATAAAACCATGCTTGGAATAAGATTGCTTATGAGCCTTACCTAATTGACATGCCTCACATCTGTATGTCATATGTTGACCTATAACATTAGACAATCCAAGCACTGAACCATTGTTAATCATATCTTTGATACCTCTTTCATTGAAGTGTCCAAGTCTCTTATGCCAAAGATCTAACTTTGAGATCTTATGTCCTCCATAAGTGAACAAGGTATGACCAACATTACCTTCAATCTTCAATGTGAACAACTTTCCTTCTTTCTTCCCTGAAACAATTTGTTTATACCCATTGCTAGGGTCTTCCACAAACACTCCTTCATTAGTGAATCTAACTTCATAACCTTTTTCAACAATTTGTCCTACACTTATCAGATTCTTAAGAATTGTAGAAACATACAAGACCTTACTCAATAAGGTGCTACCATCCTTAGCCTTCACTGATCCAATTGACTTCACATTATGCTTTGTATTATCACCTATTTGAACAACATGATTAGATACCTTATTTTCCAAATCAGTCATCAATGCTATGTTACCACTCAGGTGATTGCTACACCCTGAGTCAATAAGACTCTTTGGTCTTCACTTTGCCTTTCACAAGTTGCATTCATTATCAATGTTGAATCCTCCTTCTGATCTGAAGCATAATTGTAGTAGGTATTATTGTATTGTTGACTTTGGAATCCTCTACCTACATTTCTTCCAAAGTAACCCCTACTACCTCTTCCTCTGAAGTTACCTCTTTGATTTCTGCCACCTCTTCCTCTTGAATTAAAATTCTGATTATATCTACCATTACTCTCATTATTATGCCAACAATCATTAGCTAAATGATTTGTCTTACCACAAATCCAGCAAGCTTTGACTCCATCTTTGTTATTCATGCCTCTTCCTCTACCTTTGCTACCTCCTCTTCCTCTTAGGAAGTTGGCTTGACTAGTTGTGCCTTCATCTTCATTTGCTTGTTGCTTCCCTTTGCTAATTTTCTTCTTATCCTTTGAGTACATTGCATGACCTGTACTCTTGTCACCTTCACTTTTGACATCCTGCTCAAAGGTTAACATATGTCCTAGCAACTGATTTAAGTCAGGAGTAAAATGATCAAGTGATAATTCAGTAGATAAAATGAATGGCTTCCATTTGTCATCACCTCTCAAACCTGTAAGGA
>MU260226.1:170000-180000 GCA_020310875.1 Ceratopteris richardii | reverse complement strand
TCAATGGTATCATAGCAGGAAGCATCAAAATTGAAGGAAGGAGGACCCTGACTGCTGCAGTTATAAAGAATTCAACATTTGAAGATACAAAATGTGAAAGCTTGAAAGCAAAGCTTGAGAAGGAGGTCAAAAGATATCAAGAAGACCAGAAGGAACTTCATTCGAAGTAAAGGTACACTTATGCCCTATAAAGCCTAAAGGATTTACACAGGTGAAGAAAGGATGGGAGATTCTCTTCAGATAGAGAAACTGGATAGAGAGAACTATCCAGCATGGTCGATGAGGATGGAAGCTCATCTTATGAGTAAAGACCTGATAGGTTATATCACAGGTGAAGAAGAAAAGCCTTAATTCAGAGATCCTAGTGTTCCAACTAGGGATGAATTATCAGATTTGAAGACTTGGATGAAAAGAGATGCTCAAGCTAGAAGCATTATCTATATGGGAGTTCATGGCTACTTGCTACCTCACATTAGAGGTCTTGAAAGTGCAAGTGATATATGGAATGCTTTGGAGGAACATTTCCAAAACACCACAAAGTCAAGGAAGGCATTCTTGTGGGTAGAATTTACCACATTCAAGAAGGCGGCCTCTCAATCTATTTCAGACTATGTAACAAGGATGGACATTGCAGATGCATTAGGAGCAGTTGATGAAGATATTGAAGAGGATAAATTGATAAGGAAAATCTTCACAGGTTTGAGAGGTGATGACAAATGGAAGCCATTCATTTTGTCTACTAAATTATCACTAGATCATTTTACTCCTGATTTAAATCAGTTGCTAGGACACATGCTAACCTTTGAGCAGGATGTCAAAGGTGAAGGTGATAAAAGTGCAGGTCAAGCAATGTATTCAAAGGATAAGAAGAAGAATAGCAAAGGGAAGCAACAAGCAAATGAAGATGAAGGTACAACTAGCGAGGATAACTTCCTAAGAGGAAGAGGAGGTGGCAAAGGTAGAGGAAGAGGTAGAAGTAATAAAGATGGAGTTAAAGCTTGCTGGATTTGTGGTAAGACAAATCACTTAGCTCATGATTGTTGGCATAATACTCAGAATAATGGTGGATATAATCAGAACTTTAATTCAAGAGGAAGAGGTGGCATAAATCAAAGAGGTAATTTCATAGGTAGAGGTAGTAGAGGCTATTTTGGAAGAAATGCAGGTAGAGGATTCCAAAGCCAACAATACAACAATACCTACTACAATTTTGCTTCAGATCAGAAGGAGGATTCAACATTGATAATGAATGCAACTTGTGAAAGGCAAAGTGAAGACCAAAGAGTCTTCTACATAGACTCAGGGTGTAGCAATCACTTGAGTGGCAACATAGCCTTGATGACTGATTTTGAGAATAAGGTAACTAATCATGTAGTTCAAACAGGTGACAATACAAAGCACAATGTGAAGTCAATTGGATCAATGAAAGCCAAGGATGGAAGTACTCTCTTGAGTAAGGTTTTATATGTTCCTACAATGCCAAAGAATCTGATAAGTGTAGGACAAATTGTTGAAAAGGTTATGAAGTAAGGTTCACTAATGAAGGAGTGTTTGTGGAAGACCCTAGCAATGGGTATAAACAAATTGTTTCAGGAAAGAATAAAGGAAGACTTTTCACATTGAAGATTCAAGGTAATGTTGTTCATGCCTTGTTTAATTATGGAGGACATAAGATCTCTGAGCTAGATCTTTGGCACAAAAGGCTTGGACATTTTAATGAAAGAGGCATTAAAGATATGGTTAACAATGGTTCAGTGCTTGGATTGCCTAATGTTGCATGTCAACATATGACATACAGATGTGAGGCATGTCAATTAGGTAAGGCTCATAAGCAATCTTATTCCAAGCATGGTTTTATGTATTCAGAGAAGCTTGAGTTGGTACACACAGATGTGTGGGGACCATCAAAGGATTTCAGTATCAATGGTTCAAGCTATTATGTAATTTATGTTGATGATGCTACCAGATGGATCACTATCTATGTGATCAAAGATAAGTCAAAGGTATTTAATACATTCAAGCATTATCATGTGTATGCAGAAAGAATTACAAGTCAAAAGTTAAAGAGACTAAGGTCAGATGGAGGGGGAGAGTATTTCTCTAATGAGTTTAGTGACTACTTGTGGAATGCAGGTATAAAAAGGGAAATTACTTGCAGGTACTCTCCTCAACAAAATGGTGTAGCAGAAAGGAGGAATAGAACTCTTGTTGAGTTTGCAAGATCCATGATGAAGGAGAAAAATTGTCCAAATTATTTATGGGCTGAGGCCGTAAATACAGCCACATATTTGGTAAATAGATTACCATGTAAAGCTTTGCAGGGTATGACACCATATGAGGCATGGTGGGGTAAGAGACCTACTCTAGATCATTGTAAAGTATTTGGATGTTTGGCATATGCATATGTGCCATCTCAATTGAGGCACAAATTGGAACCTAAAGCTGAAAAATATGTGTTCATTGGATATGATGATAATCAGATGGGATATAGGTTGTGGAGTCCATCCATAAAACAATTCCTTGTGTCAAAGGATGTTACATTTGATGAGCAAGGTAGTTGGTATGCAGGTACAATCAATATTTATGCAGGAGATGAAGAAGTTGTGAATCAAAAGAAAGGTAAATCAAAGGTTCAGATATTTGATGAAGAAGAGAATAATGAAGTACAGGTTGAAGTTGAAGAAGTGCCAAGGTTTGATCCAGAATGTGATGAACCAGAAACATCAAGAAGTGGAGAACTCAGAAGGTCATCAAGACACAAATGGCAACCTACAAGGTATAGTTATGACACTTCTTTTTTGGCTACTAAAGATTATGCTTATATGGTAAAGGCATATGAAGACCCTTCTACATATGAAGAGGCTAAAGGTAAGGAAAATTGGGAGAAAGCTATGCAAGAAGAGTATGATGCATTGATGGAAAATGAGACATGGGGATTGGTTCCTAAACCAAATAGCCAGAAGATCATTGGATGCAAATGGGTCTACAAGACAAAGAGGTATGCAGATGGAAGTGTGTCTAGGTATAAAGCTAGACTTGTTGTGAAAGGGTTTGCTCAGACATATGGTATATATTATGATGAGACCTATAGTCTTGTGGCAAAGACGACAACTATCGAGACACTCATAGCCATTGTTGCATGTAAAGGTTGGAAATTATGTCAATTAGATGTGAAGAATGCTTTTCTAAATGGTTATATTTCAGATGATGTTTTCATGGAGCAACCAAAAGGATTCAAAAATCAAAGGTATCCAGATCATGTGTGTAAGCTCAAAAGAGCTTTGTATGGTTTGAAGCAAGCCACAAGGGCATGGAATTATAGACTTGTGAAGTTCTTGAAGGAAATTGGTTTTCAAGTATCTAAAGCAAATAGTAGCTTGCTTGTTAAAGCAAGTGATGATGGGTTCATTTACATGGGCATATATGTTGATGATATAATTCTTACTGGTACAGATGAGAAAGGCATTCAAAGCCTAAAGAAGCAAATGGAGAAAGAGTTCAAGATTAGTGACTTGGGAGACTTGTCATATTCTTGGGAATGGAGATCTCATACACTCTTGGGTATGTAACTCAAGAAAGGTATCTGAAAAACTTGTTGATCAAGTTTAAAATGGAAGATTGCAGGGTAGCACCTACTCCAATGGAAGTGAATCACAAATTGAGCAGATATGGAGGAGAAGAACTCAAGGACATGAAGCTATATCAAAGTTTGGTTGGTAGTCTGATTTATGCTACATTAGCTAGGCCTGACTTGTCATATGCAGTAGGAGTGTTGTCTCAATTCATGCATTGTCCTAGGAAAGAACATTGGGTTGCAGGACAAAGGGTGGTGAGATATATTAAGGGTACACTCAAAGAAGGTTTGTATTATGGTTTTACATCAGATACAAACATCAAGATTTACAGTGATACAGATTGGGCAGGTAATCCTGATGATAGGAGATCTACTTATGGATACTTGTGTTATGTGGGAGATAAGTTAATTTCTTGGTGTTCAAAGAAGCAACACACAGTTGCTTTTATCATCTACAGAGGCCGAGTACAAGGGTATGGTTGAAGCTGCAAAGGAATTGATATGGCTTAAGACTCTTATGAAGAGTTTTGACATCATTCAGAGTACACCCACTATTTATAGAGATAACATGAGTTCATTGTATTTAGCTGCTAATCCTATTTTTCATGCGAGGACTAAACACATTGAGATTCAATATCATTTTCTAAGAGAGAAAGTGATGGATAAGGAGATTGAAGTCATACATACTTCAACAAAAGATCAGATAGCTGATATGCTAACCAAAAGCTTGGATGGACCAAAGCTTCAGAGATTCAAAGACATGGTAGGTATAAAGAAGATAGAGAAAACCTCAATTGATGATCGAGGGGGAGCTGTTGGTGCAAGGCAATCAACAATTGAAGTTTTGATGAAGTTTTTTGAAGTCAAGGATTGAAGAAAAGATCAAGTTATGAAGCATGAAGAAAGTACATGTTCAGAGGATGAAGATGTGTATACATATGTACATTAATTTAGAGTTAGCTCACTTATACTTTTGTATGGTTATAAGCTTGTACATATTTGCCTATATATACAAGTAAAAATATTGGGGCAAATATGAGAGAGTGTGAGAGAACAAGAATTGAATAGAATTAGAAGTCATTAGACACTTGTGAAGTGAGTAAGATAGCTCTCTCATCCAGATGTAAAACTCTTCAATAATGAAGAAAAGTTTCACCCGATATTTCTATGTGTTCTCCTTCTGTGCTTGATCATTTCAAGAATCCTTTTGTAGGTGTCTAATTCCATAGTTAATAAGTCTACGGTTAAAGTTTGAGAGCCTAATTGTAAACAGGCTGTGAGAATTATGTGTAGAAACATTCATATGTGAGAAAGTCTTGAGTGTCTTCTGAAATAGGTACAATCTCGATGGTCAAAGAACTGATCAGTTCTCAGTGCACAGTGTAAATTTTTGCACAAATGAGGAGTCAAAATTTAAGCTGGAAGGTAAGCCATCTATGGCTAAAAGCATTTGCTTAAACGGGTTCTAATTTGGGAGAACCAAGCTTTAGAAGTTGCAGGTGTCAAAGTCGACTGTAAAGAACTATAGTTTTAAACATATGTGAATTATTGAGATCATTTCTCAAGATCTACTGAGTCTTTTGAAATGATTTAACTTGGAGGATGTGTGCAAACTATGGATGACACGTTATGCAAAGTTTTATAAAAAAATTTACACATTTGATAAGTCAATAAGTGAGTTATGTGCAGCAGACTTTCTATGTAGTCATCTTCTTCACAGTTTGTTCAAGATTTTGGTAATTGAGCATTGATCCTCCAAATTGGTGAAGGTTTTAAGTTATTCTTGATATAGAGGTGTTCTAACTTCAAGGATAACGTATTCTTTTGGAGATTAACACTCTCCATCATATATATATATATATATATATATATATATATATATATATATATATATATATATATATATATATATATATATATATATATATATATATATATATATATATATATATATATATATATATATGGTCATATGATAAGAAGAGGAAAAATAATAGATGAGATAGAAGGAAATACATCATGAGTATTGTGTGTATCATCCATCAGATTTATGATGAGTTGAATAGAAAGAATTTTCAGAGAATTGCGCGTCGATCTTTTCTCCATTTCTCCTTCTATGTTTGATTATATAAGAAATCCTTTTGTAGATATCTAGTTTCATAGTTAATGCATCTATGGTTAAGATCTGAGAGCCTAATTGCAAACAAGCTGAGAGAATTATGTGTAGGAACATTTAGATGTGAAGAAGTGATGAGAGTCTTCTGAAATAGGCACAATCTCGATGGTCAAAGAATTGGTCAGTTCCGAGTGTACAGTGAAAATTTTTGTACAAATGAGGATTCAAAACCTAAGTTGGAAGGTAAGCCATGTATGTCTAAAAGCATTTGCTTAAACGGGTTCTAGTTTGGGAGAACCATGTGTTAGAAGTTGCAAGTGTCAAAGTCGACTCTACAAGAAGACAGTTTCAAACATAGGTAGATTGTTTGGATCATTTCTCATAATCTACTAGATTTTTTGAGATGATTTAACTTGCAAAAGGTGCACAACCTTTAGATGACACCTTGTACAAAGTTTCATTAGAAACATCACACATTTGGTCAGTCAATGAGTGAGTTATGTGCAACAGAGTTTTCTATGTAGTGGCTTTCTTGAGAGTTAGCTAAAGTCTTGATAATTTGACACTTGTCTTCCAAAATTGGTTGAAGTTTTGAGTTATTCTTGATATAGAGATGCTCTAACATCAAGGATAGCTTGCTTTTTGGAGATTAACACTCTCCATTAGTGGTATGAAAGCATGATTCATCAGATTTGAAGAAAAGGAAGACCTCGACTTCTGTAGATATATAAAATTCAAACTTTGAATATTCTAAAGGACAAAGTGTGAAAGAAAAGCTGAAGGGAGACACGCAAGAGCAATCAAAAGGAGTAAATTTTGAAGCTAAGGGTACATTCATTCTTTAGAAGATTAAAGATTTGATAGTGGATGTGAAGAAAGGATGGGAGATAGTCTCCAAATTGAGAAGTTGGATAGAGAGAACTATCTAGCTTGGTCTATGAGGATGGAAGCTCATCTTATGAGCAAAGATCTGATGGGATGCATCACAGGAGAGGAATAAAAACTAGAGCTCAAAGATCCTAGTGTTCCAACTAGGGAGGAGCTTGCAGATTTAAAGATTTGGATGAAGAATGATGCTCAAGCAAGGAGCATAATTTACATGGTAGTGAATGATTATTTGCTTCCTCATATTAGAGGACTTGAAAGTGCAAGTGATATATGGAGTGCTTTGGAAGAGCATTTTTAGAATACAACAAAATCAAGGAAAACATCATTATGGGCACAACTTACTACATTCAAGAAGAAGACTTCACAATCAATATCTGATTATGTGACAAAGATGAAAGACATTGCTAATTCCTTAGGTGTAGTTGATGAAGATATTGAAGAAGATAAGTTGGTAAGACAAATTCTCACAGGTCTAAGAGGAGATGAGAAGTGGAAACCTTTTATATTATCTACAAAACTTTCATTAGATCATTTCACTCGTGATTTGAATCAATTGTTAGGACATATGCTAACTTTTGAGAATGATATCAAAGGAGATGTTGATAAGAGTGCAGGTCATGCAATGTATTCTAAAGACAAAAAGAAAGCTATCAAAGGAAAGCAACAATCAGTTGAAGATGAAGGTACTCCAAGTCAAGCAAACTTCCTGAGAGGAAGCGGAAGTGGCAAAAGTAGAGGAAGAGGCAGAAATAACAAAGATAATTAGAGCTTGTTTGATATGTGGTAAGACCAATCATCTATCTCATCAATGTTGGCATAATAATCAAAGTAATGGTAATTTTAATCAAAATTTTAATCAAAGAGGAAGAGGTGGCAGATGTAAGAGAGGAAATTTCAGAGGTAGAGGTGGTAGGAATTTATTTCGAAGAAGTGGAGGAAGAAACTTCCAAAATCAATCCTATAATAACACCTACTACAATTATGCATCAGATCTGAAAGAAGATTCAACTCTCATTATGAATGCAACATGTGAAGCCTCACATGAAGACTTGAGAGTATTCTATATTGACTCATGATGTAGCAATCATCTGAGTGGAAACATTGCTTTGATGATTGATCTAGATCATAAGGAAATCAATCACACAGTTCAAACAGGAGATAATACAAAGCACAAAGTGAAGTCAATTGGATCAGTGAAGGCCAAGGATGGAAGTACTCTCCTGAGTAAGGTCTTGTATGTTCCTACAATTCCAAAGAATCTCATTAGTGTAGGACAGATTGTGGAAAAAGGATATGAGATAAGGTTCACTAATGATGGAGTTTATGTTGAAGACCCTAGCCAAGGGTATAAGCAAATTGTTATAGGAAAGAAGGAAGGAAGGCTCTTCACATTAAGGATACAAGGTAATGTTGGACATGCTATGTTTACATATGGAGAGCAAAAGGTGTCTGAATTGGATCTTTGGCATAAAAAGCTTGGACACTTCAATGAAAGAGGTATCAAGGAGATGATTAATAATGGTTCAATACTTGGATTACCTAATGTTGCAGGTCAACACATGACATACAGATGTGAAGCATGTCAATTAGGTAAGGCTCATATGCAATCATATAATAAGCATGGTTTTATGTATTCAGAAAGACTTGAATCGGTACATATGGATGTGTGGGGTCCTTCAAAGGACTTTAGTATAAATGGTTCAAGATATTATGTCATATATGTTGATCATGCTACCGGGTGGATCACTATCTATGTGATCAAAGACAAGTCAGAAGTGTTTAATGCATTCAAACACTATTATGCATATGCAGAAAGAATTATAGGACATAAATTGAAGAGGTTAAGATCAGATGGAGGGGGAGATTATTTTTCAAATGAATTCAGTGATTATTTGTGAAATTCAGGTATAAAGAGAGAGGTTACTTGCAGGTACTCTCCTCAACAAAATGGGATAGCAGAGAGAATAAATAGAACTCTTGTTGAGTTTGCAAGATCAATGATGAAGGAGAAAAAATGTCCCAATTATTTGTGGGCTGAGGCTATAAATACAGCCACATACTTGGTCAATAGGCTACCATGTAAAGCTTTGCAGGGTATGACACCATATGAAGCTTGGTGAGGTAAGAGACCTACCTTGGATCATTGCAAAGCATTTCGATGTTTGGCTTATGCATATGTGCCATCTCAGTTGAGGCATAAATTAGAACCTAAAGCAAAAAAGTATGTGTTCATTGGCTATGATAATAAGCAGATGGGGTATAGATTGTGGAGTCCATCCACAAAGCAATTCCTTGTGTCTAAGGATGTTACATTTGATGAGCAAGGTACTTGGTATGCAGGTACACTTAATATTCATGCAGGTGATGAAGAAACCTTGGTTCAGAACAAAGGTAAATCAAAGGTTCAAATATGCGATGAAGAAGAGAGTAATGAAGGACCAACTGAAGTAGAAGAAAGGCCAAGATTTGATCCAGAATATGAAGATGAACCAGAAACTTCAAGAAGTGGAGAACTTAGAAGGTCATCTAGGCACAAATGGCAACCTACAAAGTATAGCTATGATACTTCATTCTTGACTACTAAAGATTATGCTTATATGATAAAAGCAGATGAAGATCCATCCACATATGATGAAGCCAAAGGAAAGGAGAGTTGGAAAAAAGCTATGCAAGAAGAATATGATGCATTGATGGAGAATGAGACATGGGATTTTGTTCCTAAAACAAATTGTCAAAAAATCATTGGATGTAAATGGGTCTACAAAACAAAAAGGTTTGCAGATAGAAGTGTATCTAGGTACAAAGCCAGGCTTTTTGTAAAAGGATATGCACAAAAATATGGTGTGGACTATGATGAAACTTATAGTCATGTTGCAAAGATGACAACCATAAGGACTCTCATAGCAATTGCTGCTTGCAAAGGTTGGAAATTATCTCAATTAGATGTGAAGAATGCATTTTCGAATGGTTATATTTCAGATGAAGTCTACATGGAAGAACCAGATGGTTTTAAAGATCAAGTGTCCTGATCATGTGTGTAAGCTCAAGAGAGCTTTGTATGGCTTGAAATAGGCCCCAAGGGCATGAAATTATAGGCTTGTAAAGTTCTTGAAGGAACTTGGGTTTCAAGCATCAAAGGCAGATGGGAGCTTGCTAGTCAAAGCAAGTGAGGAAGGATTTATTTATGTTTGTATTTATGTTGATGACATAATACTTACAGGAACAGATGGCAAAGGCATACACATGATTATAAAGTAGATGGAAAAAGAATTCAAAATCAGTGACAGAAATCTGTCATTCTTCTTGGGAATGTAGATTTGAGATACTCAACATGGAGTATATGTAACTCAAGAAAGGTATTTGAAAAATTTGCTAATCAAATTTAAAATGGAAGATTGTAGGATAGCACCAACTCTAGTGGA
>MU260226.1:152500-165000 GCA_020310875.1 Ceratopteris richardii | reverse complement strand
TCGATCACGTGGCCAAGATGGTTCCACTCACCTATCAACCCGCTATGGCACATAACACAAAATAGATATAAACATGTCACTATCGAGGCCTATGATGAAGCAAGTTGATGTTTGTGGTCCTGACCACTTGGCCAGGATGATCCTAGTTGCCTACTAATCCATCATATCGCACTGACACACTTATATGCATGCTTTTGTTTTTGTTTTTGGTGTTTTCTTCCTTCTTTTTTTTTCATTTCCCATTTCTTGAGAGTTAGGGAGAGGTAGAAAGGAGCATATGCCCCACGTTTTTTGCACATCATGCATACACAAAAAGCAAAAAAGAGCACATCGATGGAAGTTGATAGATTGATCTTCTTTTTGTTGTTGCTTCATAGGGTATAAGGATTATATGTCATACTTGATGGAGAGTGTTAATCTCCAAAAGAACAAGTTAACCTTGAATTTAGATCACCTCTATATCAAGATTAACCTTAGACTCCACCAAATTTAGAGATCATTCACCAATTTATCAGAAAATTGATTATTCTGAAAAATTCAACTTCTTCAGAAAAGTCTGCTGTAAATTAATCACTCATTGACTAATCAATTCTGTAAAGTTTTTGACAAAACTTTGCACAACACTTCGCCTTGAGATTGCGCAACTTTACCAAGTTAAATTTCTCAAAATGATTGAGTACACACTGAGAAATGTGTGAAACATTTTACCTATGTCTGAAACAGCTTCTCTGCAATGGCGACTTTGACACCTGCAACTTCTTAACACTGGTTCTCCCAAAGTAAATCCCGTTTGATCAAGATCTTTTAGCCATAGATGGCTTACCTTCCAACTTAGATTTTGAGCCCTCACTTGTGTAAAACTTTAAACTGCGGACTGAGCAATGACCATTTCTTTGAAGATGAAATGTGCGCCAGTTCTGACGACTCTTAGAACATTTTCACATATGAATGTTCCTAAACAAAATTCTCTCAGCCTGATTGCAATTAACCTCTCAAATTCTAGCCATAGATAGATTAGCTATGGACTTAGATATGTGCAGAAGGATTTCTCAAAAGATTAAACACAGAAAGAGCAGACAACAAAACATCGGGCGCAAGTTTTCTCGATTTCTTCAGAAAAATTACATCTAAGTGAGGATAGACAATTCACTCACTTTCCATGTGTCTAATGACACTCTCTACAACCATTTCTCTCTTCCTATTCTCTATTCTTCTTCTGCTCTATTTGCCCGACATTTCCCAACATATTTATAGATGAATATATACAAGTGTATGACTAGACAAAAGTATAAGTCAGCTAATGTACATATGTGTACATATCTTTGGATTTTCTGAATATGTCCTTCCTTCAACCTTCTGAATTTATTCTCTTCTTGACTCCATTTCTTCATAATCCTTCAATTGATGATTGTCATACACCAATAGCTCCCCCTCAATCATTAATTGAGATTCTTCTTTATCTTCTTGATTCCTGCCATATCCTTGAACCTTTGTAGTTTTGGTCCATCTAGACTTTTTGTCATCATATCTGCAACTTGATCTTTTGTGGGAGTGTGTATGACTTCAATCTCCTTCTCAATGACCTTCTCTCTCAGAAAATGATACTGTATTTCAATATGCTTAGTTCTAGCATGAAACACAGGATTAGCTGCCAAGTATAAAGAACTCATGTTGTCTCCACAAACAATAGGAGTACTTTGAACAACATCAAAAACTTTCATAAGTGTCTTAAACCATATTACCTCCTTTGCAGCTTCCACCATACCTTTATATTCTGCCTCTGTAGATGACAAAGCAACTGTATGTTGCTTCTTAGAACACCATGAAATCAATTTGTCTCCTACATAACACAAGTATCCATGTGTTGATCTTCTATCATCCACATTACCTGCCCAATCTGCATCACTATATATCTTTACTCTTGTATCAGAAGTAAATCCATAGTACAACCCTTCTCTGAGTGTACCCTTGATGTACCTAAGTACTCTTTGTCCTGCAATCCAATGTTCCTTTCTAGGACAATGCATAAATTGTGAAAGCACACCAACTGCATATGACAAATCAGGCCTTGTTAATGTAGCATAAATCAAGCTACCAACCAAACTTTGATAGAGTTTCATATCTCTGAACTCTTCTCCTCCAAACCTAGACAATTTATGATTCACTTCCAAAGGTGTAGGTGCAACCCTGCAATCTTCCATTTTAAATTTGGTTAGCAAATTTTTAAGATACCTTTCTTGGGTCACATATACTCCATGTTGAGTATAAGAAATCTCCATTCCCAAGAAGAATGATAGGTTCCCCAAATCACTGATTTTGAACTCTTTCTCCATCTGCTTCTTGATCATTTGTATTCCTTTATCATCTGTTCCTATAAGTATTATGTCATCAACATAAATACAAACATAAATGAACCCATCTTCACTTGCTTTGACTAGCAAGCTACTATCTGCCTTTGATGCTTGAAATCCAAGATCATTCAAGAATTTTACAAGCCTATAATTCCATGCCCTTGGGGCTTGCTTTAATCCATACAAAGCTCTCTTGAGCTTACACACATAATTTGGATTCACTTGATCTTTGAACCCATCTGGTTGCTCCATGTAAACTTCATCTGAAATATAACCATTCAAAAAAGCATTTTTAACATCTAATTGAGACAACTTCCAACCTTTGCAAGCAGCAATTGCAATGAGGGTTCTGATTGTTGTCATCTTTGCCACAGGACTATAAGTCTCATCATAGTCCACTCCATATGTCTGTGCATACCCTTTCACAACAAGTCTAGCTTTGTATCTAGACACACTTCCATCTACAAATCTCTTTGTTTTGTAAACCCACTTACATCCAATAATTTTCTGGCTATTAGGTTTAGGAACCAGATCCCAAGTCTGATTCTCTATTAATGCATCATACTCCTCTTGCATGGCTTCTTCCCAATTTCTCTGGCCTTTTGCTTCATCATATGTAGATGGATCTTCATCTGCTTTTACCAAATAAGCATAATCTTTAGTAGTCAAGAATGAAGTGTCATAGCTATACCTTGTAGGTTGCCATTTGTGCCTAGATGACCTCCTAACTTCTGCACTTCTTGAAGTCTCTGGTTCATCACATTCTGGATCAAACCTTGGCCTCTCTTCTACTTCAACCTGTACTTCATTGTTCTCACTTTCATCAAGTAATTGAATCTTTGCTTTACCTTTTCTTTGTTCCACTACTTCTTCATCATCTGCATGTACATTATATTTACCTGCATACCAAGTACCTTGCTCATCAAATGTAACATCCTTGGATACAAGGAATTGCTTTGTGGATAGACTCCACAACCTATATCCCATTTGCTTATCATCATAACCAATGAATACATACTTTTCTGCCTTAGGCTCCAACTTATGCCTCAATTGAGATGGCACATATGCATATGCCAAGCATCCAAATATTCTGCAATGATCCAAGGTAGGTTTCTTACCCCACCAAGCTTCATATGGTGTCATACCTTGCAAAGCTTTACAAGGCAATCTATTGACCAAATAAGTAGCTGTGTTCACAGCCTCTGCCCACAAATAATTTGGACAATTCTTCTCTTTCATCATGGACCTTGCAAACTCAACAAGAGTCCTATTTCTTCTTTCTGCTACCCCATTTTGTTGAGGAGAATACCTGCAAGTAACTTCTCTCTTTATACCTGCATTCCACAAATAATCATTGAACTCATTTGAAAAATACTCTCCCCCTCCATCTGACCTTAGTCTCTTCAATTTTTGACCTGTAATCCTTTCTGCATATGTATGATAGTGTTTAAATGTATTAAACACTTCTGACTTTTCTTTAATCACATAAATTGTGATCCACCTCGTAGCATCATCAACATATATGACATAATATCTTGAACCATTTATACTAAAGTCCTTTGAAGGACCCCACACATCTGTATGCACCAATTCAAGTCTTTCTGAATACATAAACCCATGCTTGGAATAGGATTGCTTATGAGCCTTACCTAATTGACATGCCTCACATCTGTATGTCATGTGTTGACCTGCAATGTTAGGCAATCCAAGCACTGAATCATTGTTAATCATTTCTTTAATACCTCTTTCATTAAAGTGTCCAAGTCTTTTATGCCAAAGATCCAATTCTGACACCTTCTACTCTCCATATGTGAACATAGCATGTCCAACATTTCCTTGTACTTTCAATGTGAAAAGCCTTCCTTCTTTCTTTCCTGTAACAACCTGTTTATACCCTTGACTAGGGTCTTCAACATAAACTCCATCATTGGTGAACCTTACTTCATATCCTTTTTCCACAATTTGACCTACACTGATCAAATTCTTTGGGATTGTGGGAACATAAAGAACCTTACTCAGAAGAGTGCTCCCATCCTTAGCTTTGACTGAACCAATTGACTTTACCTTATGCTTTGTATTATCACCTGTCTGAACTGTATGATTAATTGCATTATGATCTAGGTCAGTCATCAAAGCAATATTTCCACTTAAATGATTACTACATCCTGAATCAATGTAGAACACTCTCATGTCCTAATGTGAGGTTTCACATGTATTCATAATGAGAGTCGAGTCCTCCTTCTGATCTGATGTATAGTTGTAGTAGGTGTTATTATAGGATTGGTTTTGGAAGTTTCTTCCTCCACCTCTTCCAAAAGAATTCCTACCACCTCTACCTCTGAAGTTTCCTCTCTGAAATCTACCACCTCTTGCTCTTTGATTAAAGTTATGATAATTACCATTGTTTTGATTATTATGCCAACAATCATGAGATAGATGATTGGTCTTACCACATATCCAACAAGCTCTTGCATTATCTTTGTTGTTTCTGCCTCTTCCTCTACTTCTGCCACTTCCTTTTCCTCTTATGAAATTTGCTTGGTTTGATGTACCTTCTTCTTCACCTGATTGTTGCTTCCCTTTGTTAGCTTTCTTCTTGTCTTTAGAGTACATTGCATGACCTGCACTCTTATCAACATCTCCTTTGATATCATTCTCAAAAGTTAGCATATGACCTAACAATTGATTCAAATCAGGAGTAAAGTGATCTAATGAAAGTTCTGTAGATAAAATGAAAGGCTTCCACTTCTCATCTCCTCTTAGCCCTGTGAGTATTTGTCTTACCAATTTGTCTTCTTCAATGTCTTCATCCACTGCACCTAGAGAATCTGCAATGTCCTTCATCTTTGTCACATAATCAGAGATTGATTGTGAGGCCTTCTTCTTGAAAGTAGTAAATTCTGCCCATAGTGAAGCCTTCCTTGATTTGGTTGTGTTTTGGAAATGCTCCTCCAAAGCATTCCAAATGTCACATGCACTTTCAAGTCCTCTAATGTGAGGAAGCAAATAGTCATTGACTGCCATGTAGATTATGCTCCTTGCTTGAGCATCCTTCTTCATCCAATTCTTTAGATCTGACAATTCTTCCCTAGTTGGAACACTAGGATCTCTGAATTTAGGCTTCTCTTCTTCACCTGTAATGTAGGCTATCAAATCTTTGCTCATAAGATGAGCTTCCATCCTCATAGACCATGCAGGATAGTTCTCTCTATCCAACTTTTCAATTTGGAGACTATCTCCCATCCTTGCTTCACCTGTAGTCTCAAAACTTTAGACTTTACAAGGAATAAATGTACCTTTACTTCGAGTCTTGCTTCTTCTGATCCTTCTGATGGCTTCAATGTGTCTACCTTCAAGTTTTCTTCAACCTTTATCCTTTTTCACCTTCAAGATGTAAAGATTTGTATTTCTGCAGTAGTCAGAGTCTTCTTCACTTCAATTTTGACACAACCTGCTCTGATACCACTGATGGAGAGTGTTAATCTCCAAAAGAACAAGTTAACCTTGAATTTAGATCACCTCTATATCAAGATTAACCTTAGACTCCACCAAATTTAGAGATCATTCACCAATTTATCAGAAAATTGATTATTCTGAAAAATGCAACTTCTTCAGAAAAGTCTGCTGTAAATTAATCACTCATTGACTAATCAATTCTGTAAAGTTTTTGACAAAACTTTGCACAACACTTTGCCTTGAGATTGCGCAACTTTACCAAGTTAAATTTCTCAAAATGATTGAGTACACACTGAGAAATGTGTGAAACATTTTACCTATGTCTGAAACAGCTTCTCTGCAATGGCGACTTTGACACCTGCAACTTCTTAACACTGGTTCTCCCAAAGTAAATCCCGTTTGATCAAGATCTTTTAGCCATAGATGGCTTACCTTCCAACTTAGATTTTGAGCCCTCACTTGTGTAAAACTTTAAACTGTGGACTGAGCAATGACCATTTCTTTGAAGATGAAATGTGTGCCAGTTCTGACCACTCTTAGAACATTTTCACATATGAATGTTCCTAAACAAAATTCTCTCAGCCTGATTGCAATTAACCTCTCAAATTCTAGCCATAGATAGATTAGCTATGGACTTAGATATGTGCAGAAGGATTTCTCAAAAGATTAAACACAGAAAGAGAAGACAGCAAAACATCGGGCGCAAGTTTTCTCGATTTCTTCAAAAAAATTACATCTAAGTGAGGATAGACAATTCACTCACTTTCCATGTGTCTAATGACACTCTCTACAACCATTTCTCTCTTCCTATTCTCTATTCTTCTTTTGCTCTATTTGCCCGACATTTCCCAACATATTTATAGATGAATATATACAAGTGTATGACTAGACAAAAGTATAAGTCAGCTAATGTACATATGTGTACATATCTTTGGATTTTCTGAATATGTCCTTCCTTCAACCTTCTGAATTTATTCTCTTCTTGACTCCATTTCTTCATAATCCTTCAATTGATGATTGTCATACACCAACAGCTCCCCCTCAATCATTAATTGAGATTCTTCTTTATCTTCTTGATTCCTGCCATATCCTTGAACCTTTGTAGTTTTGGTCCATCTAGACTTTTTGTCATCATATCTGCAACTTGATCTTTTGTGGGAGTGTGTATGACTTCAATCTCCTTCTCAATGACCTTCTCTCTCAGAAAATGATACTGTATTTCAATATGCTTAGTTCTAGCATGAAACACAGGATTAGCTGTAGAGTATAAAGAACTCATGTTGTCTCCACAAACAATAGGAGTACTTTGAACAACATCAAAAACTTTCATAAGTGTCTTAAACCATATTACCTCCTTTGCAGCTTCCACCATACCTTTATATTCTGCCTCTGTAGATGACAAAGCAATTGTATGTTGCTTCTTAGAACACCATGAAATCAATTTGTCTCCTACATAACACAAGTATCCATGTGTTGATCTTCTATCATCCACATTACCTGCCCAATCTGCATCACTATATATCTTTACTCTTGTATCAGAAGTAAATCCATAGTACAACCCTTCTCTGAGTGTACCCTTGATGTACCTAAGTACTCTTTGTCCTTCAATCCAATGTTCCTTTCTAGGACAATGCATAAATTGTGAAAGCACACCAACTGCATATGACAAATCAGGCCTTGTTAATGTAGCATAAATCAAGCTACCAACCAAACTTTGATAGAGTTTCATATCTCTGAACTCTTCTCCTCCAAACCTAGACAATTTATGATTCACTTCCAAAGGTGTAGGTGCAACCCTGCAATCTTCCATTTTAAATTTGGTTAGCAAATTTTTAAGATACCTTTCTTGGGTCACATATACTCCATGTTGAGTATAAGAAATCTCCATTCCCAAGAAGAATGATAGGTTCCCCAAATCACTGATTTTGAACTCTTTCTCCATCTGCTTCTTGATCATTTGTATTCCTTTATCATCTGTTCCTATAAGTATTATGTCATCAACATAAATACAAACATAAATGAACCCATCTTCACTTGCTTTGACTAGCAAGCTACTATCTGCCTTTGATGCTTGAAATCCAAGATCATTCAAGAATTTTACAAGCCTATAATTCCATGCCCTTGGGGCTTGCTTTAATCCATACAAAGCTCTCTTGAGCTTACACACATAATTTGGATTCACTTGATCTTTGAACCCATCTGGTTGCTCCATGTAAACTTCATCTGAAATATAACCATTCAAAAAAGCATTTTTAACATCTAATTGAGACAACTTCCAACCTTTGCAAGCAGCAATTGCAATGAGGGTTCTGATTGTTGTTATCTTTGCCACAGGACTATAAGTCTCATCATAGTCCACTCCATATGTCTGTGCATACCCTTTCACAACAAGTCTAGCTTTGTATCTAGACACACTTCCATCTGCAAAGCTCTTTGTTTTGTAAACCCACTTACATCCAATAATTTTCTGGCTATTAGGTTTAGGAACCAGATCCCAAGTCTGATTCTCTATCAATGCATCATACTCCTCTTGCATGGCTTCTTCCCAATTTCTCTGGCCTTTTGCTTCATCATATGTAGATGGATCTTCATCTGCTTTTACCAAATAAGCATAATCTTTAGTAGTCAAGAATGAAGTGTCATAGCTATACCTTGT
Source organism: Ceratopteris richardii (assembly GCA_020310875.1). Lineage (NCBI taxonomy): Eukaryota > Viridiplantae > Streptophyta > Polypodiopsida > Polypodiales > Pteridaceae > Ceratopteris > Ceratopteris richardii. The sequence goes on along the minus strand of MU260226.1, from coordinate 156,537 downwards.
AGGTTGCCATTTGTGCCTAGATGACCTCCTAACTTCTGCACTTCTTGAAGTCTCTGGTTCATCACATTCTGGATCAAACCTTGGCCTCTCTTCTACTTCAACCTGTACTTCATTGTTCTCACTTTCATCAAGTAATTGAATCTTTGCTTTACCTTTTCTTTGTTCCACTACTTCTTCATCATCTGCATGTACATTATATTTACCTGCATACCAAGTACCTTGCTCATCAAATGTAACATCCTTGGATACAAGGAATTGCTTTGTGGATGGACTCCACAACCTATATCCCATTTGCTTATCATCATAACCAATGAATACATACTTTTCTGCCTTAGGCTCCAACTTATGCCTCAATTGAGATGGCACATATGCATATGCCAAGCATCCAAATATTCTGCAATGATCCAAGGTAGGTTTCTTACCCCACCAAGCTTCATATGGTGTCATACCTTGCAAAGCTTTACAAGGCAATCTATTGACCAAATAAGTAGCTGTGTTCACAGCCTCTGCCCACAAATAATTTGGACAATTCTTCTCTTTCATCATGGACCTTGCAAACTCAACAAGAGTCCTATTTCTTCTTTCTGCTACCCCATTTTGTTGAGGAGAATACCTGCAAGTAACTTCTCTCTTTATACCTGCATTCCACAAATAATCATTGAACTCATTTGAAAAATACTCTCCCCCTCCATCTGACCTTAGTCTCTTCAATTTTTGACCTGTAATCCTTTCTGCATATGTATGATAGTGTTTAAATGTATTAAACACTTCTGACTTTTCTTTAATCACATAAATTATGATCCACCTGGTAGCATCATCAACATATATGACATAATATCTTGAACCATTTATACTAAAGTCCTTTGAAGGACCCCACACATCTGTATGCACCAATTCAAGTCTTTCTGAATACATAAACCCATGCTTGGAATAGGATTGCTTATGAGCCTTACCTAATTGACATGCCTCACATCTGTATGTCATGTGTTGACCTGCAATGTTAGGCAATCCAAGCACTGAATCATTGTTAATCATTTCTTTAATACCTCTTTCATTAAAGTGTCCAAGTCTTTTGTGCCAAAGATCCAATTCTGACACCTTCTGCTCTCCATATGTGAACATAGCATGTCCAACATTTCCTTGTACTTTCAATGTGAAAAGCCTTCCTTCTTTCTTTCCTGTAACAACCTGTTTATACCCTTGACTAGGGTCTTCAACATAAACTCCATCATTGGTGAACCTTACCTCATATCCTTTTTCCACAATTTGACCTACACTGATCAAATTCTTTGGGATTGTGGGAACATAAAGAACCTTACTCAGAAGAGTGCTCCCATCCTTAGCTTTGACTGAACCAATTGACTTTACCTTATGCTTTGTATTATCACCTGTCTGAACTGTATGATTAATTGCATTATGATCTAGGTCAGTCATCAAAGCAATATTTCCACTTAAATGATTACTACATCCTGAATCAATGTAGAACACTCTCATGTCCTCATGTGAGGTTTCACATGTATTCATAATGAGAGTCGAGTCCTCCTTCTGATCTGATGTATAGTTGTAGTAGGTGTTATTATAGGATTGGTTTTGGAAGTTTCTTCCTCCACCTCTTCCAAAAGAATTCCTACCACCTCTACCTCTGAAGTTTCCTCTCTGAAATCTACCACCTCTTGCTCTTTGATTAAAGTTATGATAATTACCATTGTTTTGATTATTATGCCAACAATCATGAGATAGATGATTGGTCTTACCACATATCCAACAAGCTCTTGCATTATCTTTGTTGTTTCTGCCTCTTCCTCTACTTCTGCCACTTCCTTTTCCTCTTATGAAATTTGCTTGGTTTGATGTACCTTCTTCTTCACCTGATTGTTGCTTCCCTTTGTTAGCTTTCTTCTTGTCTTTAGAGTACATTGCATGACCTGCACTCTTATCAACATCTCCTTTGATATCATTCTCAAAAGTTAGCATATGACCTAACAATTGATTCAAATCAGGAGTAAAGTGATCTAATGAAAGTTCTGTAGATAAAATGAAAGGCTTCCACTTCTCATCTCCTCTTAGCCCTGTGAGTATTTGTCTTACCAATTTGTCTTCTTCAATGTCTTCATCCACTGCACCTAGAGAATCTGCAATGTCCTTCATCTTTGTCACATAATCAGAGATTGATTGTGAGGCCTTCTTCTTGAAAGTAGTAAATTCTGCCCATAGTGAAGCCTTCCTTGATTTGGTTGTGTTTTGGAAATGCTCCTCCAAAGCATTCCAAATGTCACATGCACTTTCAAGTCCTCTAATGTGAGGAAGCAAATAGTCATTGACTGCCATGTAGATTATGCTCCTTGCTTGAGCATCCTTCTTCATCCAATTCTTTAGATCTGACAATTCTTCCCTAGTTGGAACACTAGGATCTCTGAATTTAGGCTTCTCTTCTTCACCTGTAATGTAGGCTATCAAATCTTTGCTCATAAGATGAGCTTCCATCCTCATAGACCATGCAGGATAGTTCTCTCTATCCAACTTTTCAATTTGGAGACTATCTCCCATCCTTGCTTCACCTGTAGTCTCAAAACTTTAGACTTTACAAGGAATAAATGTACCTTTACTTCGAGTCTTGCTTCTTCTGATCCTTCTGATGGCTTCAATGTGTCTACCTTCAAGTTTTCTTCAACCTTTATCCTTTTTCACCTTCAAGATGTAAAGATTTGTATTTCTGCAGTAGTCGGAGTCTTCTTCACTTCAATTTTGACACAACCTGCTCTGATACCACTGATGGAGAGTGTTAATCTCCAAAAGAACAAGTTAACCTTGAATTTAGATCACCTCTATATCAAGATTAACCTTAGACTCCACCAAATTTAGAGATCATTCACCAATTTATCAGAAAATTGATTATTCTGAAAAATGCAACTTCTTCAGAAAAGTCTGTTGTAAATTAATCACTCATTGACTAATCAATTCTGTAAAGTTTTTGACAAAACTTTGCACAACACTTCGCCTTGAGATTGCGCAACTTTACCAAGTTAAATTTCTCAAAATGATTGAGTACACACTGAGAAATGTGTGAAACATTTTACCTATGTCTGAAACAACTTCTCTGCAATGGCGACTTTGACACCTGCAACTTCTTAAAACTGGTTCTCCCAAAGTAAATCCCGTTTGATCAAGATCTTTTAGCCATAGATGGCTTACCTTCCAACTTAGATTTTGAGCCCTCACTTGTGTAAAACTTTAAACTGTGGACTGAGCAATGACCATTTCTTTGAAGATGAAATGTGCGCCAGTTCTGACGACTCTTAGAACATTTTCACATATGAATGTTCCTAAACAAAATTCTCTCAGCCTGATTGCAATTAACCTCTCAAATTCTAGCCATAGATAGATTAGCTATGGACTTAGATATGTGCAGAAGGATTTCTCAAAAGATTAAACACAGAAAGAGCAGACAGCAAAACATCGGGCGCAAGTTTTCTCGATTTCTTCAGAAAAATTACATCTAAGTGAGGATAGACAATTCACTCACTTTCCATGTGTCTAATGACACTCTCTACAACCATTTCTCTCTTCCTGTTCTCTATTCTTCTTCTGCTCTATTTGCCCGACATTTCCCAACATATTTATAGATGAATATATACAAGTGTATGACTAGACAAAAGTATAAGTCAGCTAATGTACATATGTGTACATATCTTTGGATTTTCTGAATATGTCCTTCCTTCAACCTTCTGAATTTATTCTCTTCTTGACTCCATTTCTTCATAATCCTTCAATTGATGATTGTCATACACCAACAATACTCGATAAACAGTAAACACACTTACTAAAATGGATTTCCCTATCTTACTTTTAAGTCCCTTCCTCGAGCATAATGTTATACAAGTATCCTAAAAAATTCCTACATAGTTTCGTTCATGGTCCATGATCAACGTTCTCCAAGAGATGATTTAAGCTTCACTTTAAGAGCCTCATCTTTGCTATGTATAACTAATTGGTCTACCTATGCCTAATAAATATCATTTACCTCGTTAGGTATTTCT
>MU260226.1:112500-127500 GCA_020310875.1 Ceratopteris richardii | reverse complement strand
CCTGACACTCGATGCCAAGCATCCAGTTACTTAGAAAAGCCCAACTATACTCAATCATACAAAATCTCTCTTTTTCTTTTTCTTTTCTCTTTTTTTCTCTTCTTATCTATTGATACAAACTAGTTTATATAGATTTTCTCAATCTCGTGACTTTTAAAAATTCTAAAACTAAAGTTAAGTCTAACTTTACAAATATGTTACATGTGTGAAATTGTCCCTTCACATAGGCTTGTGCTTTTCTTCTTAGACTTTGACCTTCAACTTTATGTCCAATTTGTGATTGATTCCTCAACAAGTTAGATAGATAGATAGATCGATAGATAGATAGATAGATAGATAGATAGATAGATAGATAGATAGATAGATAGATAGATAGATAGATAGATAGATAGATAGATAGATAGATAGATAGAAAGATAGATAGAAAGATAGATAGATAGATAGATAGATAGATAGATAGATAGATAGATAAATAGACAGACAGACAGATAGATAGATAAATATATAGATAGATAAATAAATAAGTCGGTAGAAAGGAAGAAAGATAAATAGATAGATAGATATATAGATAGACACAAACACACAAACACACACATAAGGATAGATAGAAACATAGATAAATAATAGATAGACAAATAGATAAGCATAGGGATAGATAGATATACACATAGATAGACAAATATATAAATAGATGCATTGATAGAAACATAGATGGATAGATCGAAAAATAGATAGATAGCATCACAGATAGAAAGATAGATAGATAGATAGATCGATAGATCGATAGATAGATAGATAGATAGATAGATAGATAGATAGATAGATAGATAGATAGATAGATAGATAGATAGATAGATAGATAGATAGATAGATAGATAGATAGAGAGATAGAGAGATAGAGAGATAGATAGATAGATAGATAGATAGATAGACAATAGATATATAGATAGATAGATGGAGCGATACAAGGATAAATAGATAGATAGGTAGACATACCACTAGATAGATAGATAGATAGATACATACATACATACATAGATGCATAGATAGATAGATAGATAGATAGATAGATAGATAGATAGATAGATAGATAGACAGATAAATAGATAGATAGATAGATAGATAGATAGATAGATAGATAGATAGATAGATAGATAGATAGATACATAGATAGATACATAGATACATAGATACATAGATACATAGATACATAGATACATAGATAGATAGATAGATAGATAGATAGATAGATAGATAGATAGATAGATAGATAGATAGATAGCTAAATAGATAGATAGATAGATAGATAGATAGATAGATAGATAGATAGATAGATAGATAGAATTGGTAAGACAAATCCTCACAGGGTTGAGAGGTGATGACAAATGGAAGCCATTCATTTTGTCTACTGAATTATCGCTAAATCATTTTACTCCCGATTTAAATCAGTTGCTAGGACATATGCTAACCTTTGAGCAGGATGTCAAAGGTGAAGGTGATAAAAGTGAAGGTCAAGCAATGTATTCTAAGGATAAGAAGAAGAATAGCAAAGAGAAGCAACAAGAAAATGAAGATGAAGGTACAACTAGCCAGGCTAACTTCCTAAGAGGAAGAGGAGGTGGCAAAGGTAGAGGAAGAGGCAGAAGTAATAAAGATGGAGTTAAAGCTTGTTGGATTTGTGGTAAGACAAATCACTTAGCTCATGATTGTTGGCATAATACTCAGAATAATGGTGGATATAATCAGAACTTTAATTCAAGAGGAAGAGGTGGCATAAATCAAAGAGGTAATTTCAGAGGTAGAGGTAGTAGACGCTACTTTGGAAGAAATGAAGGTAGAGGATTCCAAAGTCAACAATACAACAATACCTACTACAATTATGCTTCAAATCAGAAGGAGGATTCAACATTGATAATGAATGCAACTTGTGAAAGGCAAAGTGAAGACCAAAGAGTCTTCTACATTGACTCAGGGTGTAGCAATCACCTGACTGGCAACATAGCCAAGGATGGAAGGACTCTCTTGAGTAAGGTTTTGCGTGTTTCTACATTTCCAAAGAATTTGATAAGTGTAGGACAAATTGTTGAAAGAGGTTATGAAGTTAGGTTCACTAATGAAGGAGTTTTTGTGGAAGACCCTAGCAATGGGTATAAACAAAATGTTTCAGGAAAGAAAGAAGGAAGATTGTTCACATTGAAGATTCAAGGTAACATTGGTCATGCCTTGTTCACCTATGGAGGACATAAGATCTCTAAGTTAGATCTTTGGCACAAAAGGCTTGGACATTTCAATGAAAGAGGTATTAAAGATATGGTTAACAATGGTTCAGTGCTTGGATTGCCTAATGTTGCTGGTCAACATATGATATACAGATGTGAGGCATGTCAATTAGGTAAGGCTCACAAGCAATCTTATTCCAAGCATGGTTTTATGTATTCAGAGAAGCTTGAGTTGGTACACACAAATGTGTGGGGACCATCAAAGGATTTCAGTATCAATGGTTCAAGGTATTATGTGATTTATGTTGATGATGCTACCAGATGGATCACTATCTATGTGATCAAAGATAAGTCAGAGGTATTCAATACATTCAAGTATTATCATGTGTATGCAGAAAGAATTACAGGTCAAAAGTTGAAGAGACTAAGGTCAGATGAAGGGGGAGAGTATTTCTCTAATGAGTTCAGTGATTACTTGTAGAATGCAGGTATAAAAAGGGAAATTACTTACAGGTACTCTCCTCAACAAAATGGTGTAGTAGAAAGGAGGAATAGAACTCTTGTTGAGTTTGCAAGATCCATGATGAAGGAGAAAAATTGCCCAAATAATTTGTGGGCTGAGGCTGTAAATACGGCCACATATTTGGTCAATAGACTACCATGTAAATCTTTGCAGTGTATGACACCATATGAGGAATGGTGGGGTAAGAGACCTACTCTAGATCATTGCAAAGTATTTGGATGTCTGGCATATGCATATGTGCCATCTCAATTGAGACAGAAATTGGAACCTAAAACTGAAAAATATGTGTTCATTGGATATGATGATAAGCAAATGGGATATAGGTTGTGGAGTCCGTCCACAAAACAATTCCTTGTGTCAAAGGATGTTACATTTGATGAGCAAGGTACTTGGTATGTAGGTACAATCAATATTCATGCAGGTGATGAAGAAGTTGTGACTCAAAAGAAAGGTAAATCAAAGGTTCAGATATTTGATGAAGAAGAGAATAATGAAGTATAGGTTGAAGTTGAAGAAGTGCCAAGGTTTGATCCAGAATGTGATGAACTAGAAACATCAAGAAGTGGAGAACTCAGAAGGTCATCAAGGCACAAATGGCAACCTACAAGGTATAGTTATGACACTTCTTTTTTGGCTACTAAAGATTATGCTTATATGGTAAAGGCAGATGAAGACCCTTCTACATATGAAGAGGCAAAAGGCAAGGAAAATTGGGAGAAAGCTATGCAGGAAGACTATGATGCATTGATGGAGAATGAGACATGGGATTTGGTTCCTAAACCAAATAGTCAAAAAATCATTGGATGCAAATGGGTCTACAAAACAAAGAGGTTTGCAGATGGAAGTGTGTCTAGGTATAAAGCTAGACTTGTTGTGAAAGGGTTTGCTCAAACATATGGTATAGATTATGATGAGACCTATAGTCTTGTGGCAAAGATGACAACTATCAGGACACTCATAGCCATTGCTGCATGTAAAGGTTGGAAATTATGTCAATTGGATGTGAAGAATGCTTTTCTAAATGGTTATATTTTAGATGATGTTTTCATGGAGCAACCACAAGGATTCAGAGATGAAAAGTATCCCGATTATGTATGTAAGCTCAAGAGAGCTTTGTATGGTTTGAAGCAAGCCCAAAGGGCATGGAATTATAGACGTGAAGTTCTTGAAGGAACTTGGTTTTCAAGTATCTAAAGCAAATGGAGAAAGAGTTCAAGATTTGTCACTTGGGAGACTTGTCATATTTCTTGGGAATGGAGATCTCATACACTCAACATGGAGTGTATGTAACTCAAGAAAGGTATTTGAAAAACTTATTGATCAAGTTTAAAATAGATGATTGCAGCATAGTGTTGATGTATAAAACACCACAAGAAATGAATTAATGTGACACTAGAACACCCTTAGCTCAAGTATTATTTCTCCAAGATCTTTTATAGGCTGAAACTAGAAGAGTAGAGCTTTCCAACAAGCTATCATATGCATGAAACAGATCTCTAGAACTCAAGTTATGGCCCTCACAAGATGACCATGTATGACCTTCCAAAACTAGAAATTTTACCTATTTTAGTAAATTTCGCTATCTAAAAATAAAAACTCGATGCCTAGCATCGAATTGCAACCAAAGTCGATGCCGGGCATCGACTTTGAGCTTTTTCAGTCTCTTTTTCTGCACCAGAAATAGCCTCTTGAACACACACATGAAGAAGACCACTTGTATGTAGGAAGTCGATGTCGGGCATCGACTTTATGCTGAAACTAGATGCCAGGCATTGAGTTGCTCCACAAATCTCATGATTGAAGAAGTTTCATCAGTAGATAAAAGTCAGATATGAAGATAAGGACTTATCAGCTAGGATTCGATGCCAGACATCGACTTCTCGCATAAAACTCAACCTTTCAACATACATTCGATGCCAGGCATCGACTTGCTTGAAAAACTTCAACCTTTCAAATCATTACACAGAAGACAAACACTGGAGATGGAAGAAGAAGACTTATACACAGAACTTTAACTAGTTCTTATCATAGCTATGAAAACTCAGAAGCTTACAAGTGCTTTCTCACTCAGAGAAGCCCGACTATACTCAGTCATACAAATTGAGTTTTAACTCACTCTATCATTGTCTTCCTCTCTCTTCACATCGCATCAGTTGATACAAAGTAACTTATATAGTTTTTCTCTATCTCATGACTTTTTAAAAAACTTCTAGAACTAAAGTGAACTAACTTTACAAATATAATACACTTGTGAAATTGTCCCTTCACATAGGTATGTGGTTTTCTTCCTAAGATTTGACCTTCAAATATAGGTCCAATTAGTGACTGTTTCTCCAACAGCTCCCCCTCAATCACTAATTGACATTCTCTGTTTTTTCATATCATCTTCTTTTCTTTTACTCCTTCCATGCTTTTGAATCTGCTGGTCTTCACACCATCCAAGCTCTTTGTCATTATGTCTGCTATCTGATCTTTTGTAGAAATGTACTCCGTTTCAATTTTGTTCTCCATTACCTTTTCTCTGAGAAAATGATACTGTATCTCTATGTGCTTTGTCCTTGCATGAAAAACTGGATTTGCTGTAAGATAAAGTGAGCTCATATTATCTCCATGTATTGTAGGTATACCTTGATCAATGCCTAAGCTTTTGAACAATGTCTGCATCCATATGACCTCCTTAGCTGCTTCGACAAGTCCTTTGTACTCTGCCTCAGTTGATGATAATGCTACTGTATGTTGTTTCTTTGAACACCAACTTACAAGCTTATCACCAATGTATATCATGTAGCCATGAGTTGATCTTCTGTCATCCTGGTTACCTACCCAGTCTGAGTCATTGTAGGCTCTCAACTTCAAATCTGATGTAAAAGGATAATATAATCCTTCCTTTATAGTTCCTTTGATATATCTGAGAACTCTTTGACCTGCAATCCAATGTGGGTCCTTTGGACAATGCATGAATTGTGACAAAACTCCCATTGCATAACTAAGATCAGGTCTTGTTAGTGTAGCATAAATCAAACTACCCACAAGAGATTGATACTTCCTCATATCTTTGTATTCTGCACCATCATATTTACTGAGCTTGTGATTAACTTCAAGTGGAATTGAAGCTTCTCTGCAATTTTCCATATCAAACTTCTTCAATAGATTCAGAATATACCTTTCTTGTGATACATATATGCCATGATCTGTATAAGTGACTTCCATTCCAAGAAAGTATGATAACTTTCCTAGGTCACTGATCTTGAACTCTTTCTCAAGTAATCTCTTTACCTCCTTGATTCCTTCATCTGAAGTACCTATGATTATAATGTCATCTACATAAATACAAATGTAGATTGTACCTTCCTCTGTTGTTTTGATGAGTAGACTTGGATCTGCTTTTGAACTTTGATATCCAAGTTCATTCAGATACTTCACCAGTCTATAGTTCCATGCTCTTGGAGCTTGCTTCAATCCATAGAGTGCTCTTCTCAACCTGCAAACAAAATTTGGATACCTGGAATCTATAAATCCTTGAGGTTGTTCCATGTATACCTCATCTGATATGTATCCATTCAAGAATGCATTCTTTATATCCAATTGACTTAGGGTCCATCCTTTTGAAGCTGCAATAGCAATGATTGTTCTTATAGTTGACATCTTAGCTACAGGACTGAATGTCTCATCATAATCTATGCCCTAGGTTTGGGCATAGCCTTTCACCACCAGTCTAGCTTTGTATCTGGCTATACTTCCATCTGCAAGCTTCTTCACTTTATAAACCCATTTATTACCAATTACTTTCTTACCATTTGGTTTAGGAACAAGTTCCCATGTCTTGTTCTCCTCCAGTGCATTGAATTCTTCCTTCATTGCTTCTTCCCATTGTTTCTTACCTTTAGCTTCATCATAGTTCTGAGGTTCTTCATCATCTTTGACCATATATGCATAGTTTTTCTGAGTTATGTAAGAAGTATCATAAGAATACCTTTCTGGTTGTCTTCTAGTCCGGCTTGACCTTCTTGGTTCACATTCTTCATAAGTGTTTGGATACACCTCTTCATCAAATATAGGAGCTTCTTCATTCCTTCTTGTTAATCCACTTCTGGATGTACTTGCTTGCATATAGTCTTCATCTCTATTCACCTGCACAATTGATTTTCCTTTCTCACATCTTCTTACCTCTTCTTCAAATTCTTCAGCTGTATGACTTTGATCTGTTGGTGCAAAACAAGCCTACACACATTGGCTTGAACATTGGAGCTTTAGAAGACTTGGCTTGGTTATCAAACTTGAAGACCACACATAAAGCTTGAACCCTTGAAGGATATATTCACATGGAACAAGAACCATAGGAACCTAGTCTTATTGTTTTTACCATTTATCTCATGTAAAAGTCTATATGACTTTACCAATCATGTAATCATACCTACTGGATTAGTCGTGAAAACTTGATTGATTGAGTGGTTGTAATGGAGAGAATATCTCCCTAAGATTAGTGGAGAGATTCTAGGGAGCTTCAATTTGAATTTCAAATTCAAATGACAAATCAACACTTATAAAAGGCTATGTAAAAATGTCGCGGGTACAGACTCTCTTCCCGAGGCAATTCTGAGTGAATCATTGAGTGTGTATGAGCTACACCATAGCCTACACCTCTGAGTACCATTGAGCATCACATTACATGCCAATGGGAATGTACAATCATTAGATTTAATCAATATACTTACATTCATAATCTCTGTCTTCTCTGAGTGACTACCTTCAACTCTGTCAACTTCCAAGAGGCATATCTCAAGATCTACTGAACCAAATTGGATGATTTAAAGTGCATTGGATTTAGCTCAAAGTCTAATATACACCTGCAAAGTTTCAAGGCCATTGGATCTACCATCACAGAGAAATCTCAGTCGGGGTGCTCACTGGTCTGTGACTGTAAGTCTCCTAAAAAATCGGGGGTACACCTTATTTTGCTAAAGTGATTTCTCTGAGTGTAGTTGATCATTTCCTTTCATTCCACTTGGAAATGGAAGCTTACTAAGCTAATAGAATATCTCTAGAAGGAATTTTGCTAATTGTAACTACACTGGTCACACTGAGCATAACACTGAGCAGGTATCAAGACCAAAATAGAAACTTTTCAAGTCTTGTGATTTACAAAGTAGTCTGTTTTGATCAAGTCATTACTCAAACCTTTTCCAAAGTACATATAGCATATCTTGGTACCATTTGGAAGCTCAAGGAGTCTACTAAGGATATCTGGAGTCAAAGGAGGGAAGGTGTGAAGCAGGTTTTGCAGCACCAACTGATCTTCTGAGTGCATCCAACCATCACTCCCAACAGTGGTATCAGAGCATATAAGGTAATCATGGGTGATGGTTTCCCTTCCTTCATTGACAAATTAGACAGGAACAACTACCAAGCTTGGTCTCTAAGGATGAAGACCTATCTACAAGGAAGGAGCTTGTTTGGATTCATATCAGGAGATGAGGAATTGCCCTCATTCAAGACTAGAGGCCTACCTACAAAGGATGAACATGAGAGGCTCAATCAATGGTGTGCAAAAGATGCTTTGGCAAGGTCATATCTCTTAAACTCTATATCTGACTTTCTTTTACCTCATGTAAGGAATTGTAAGACTTCCCAAGAGACTTGGGAAACCTTGTCAACTTACTTCTCATCAAGCACAAGGGCCAGAAAGAATCAGCTATGGATTGAGTTTACAACTCTTAGGAAGCAATCAAAGCAATCAGTCTCAGATTTTGTCACCAAAGTCAAGGACATTTCAGACCAACTTGCAAGTGTTGGAGAGGAGATTGAGGAAGAGCAAATAGTCAGACAAGTGATCAATGGACTAAAGGCAGATGACAAGTGGGAGAGCTTTACCACAGCAATGGACTTATACATGGACATCCAAGCACCTGATCTAACAACTCTGATTGGACAACTCTTTACACATGAAGCAAAGATCACAAAGAATGGAGAGCAATCAAAAGGTAACAATCCCTCTGCCCTATATACTGATAAGAAGACTAAAGACAAAGGTAAAAACAAGAAGGTTGATGAAGAAGGCTCTACCTCCCAAGCAAACTATGCAGGGAGAGGTAGATCTTCAAGAGGAAGGGGCAGAGGAGGTAAGTCAGGTAGGGGGAGACCCTACAATCAATCTCCATGCAATATTTGTGGCTTGTCTAACCATACCACAGATGAATGTTACAAAAACTACAAGAACCAAAGAGGAAGAGGTCACCAAAGAGGAGGATACTCTCAAAGCAGAGGCAGATTCAATCAATCTCAAGGCTACCATGGCTACAACAATAATTATAACAACAACTACAATCACAATGGCAATTATCAAGGTGGATACAGAAATAGGAAAGACTACAACAATTATGCAGAGGAGCAAGATGATTCCCTGTTGATCATGAACATGACATCTAAGTCAGGTATCAATGATAATCACTTATTCTATATTGATTCAGGTTGCTCTAACCATGTAGCTGGAAATGTTGCCTTACTTTCTGATTTGGAAGAACCCAAAGGCAAGCATCAAGTGCAGACAGGTGATGACACTAAGCATTCAGTTGTTAAAGTAGGCAATGTCAAAACTAGTGATGGTAATCAGAATTTATTGAGCAGAGTATTGTATGTTCCAACAATCACCAAGAACCTAATGAGTGTAGGTCAGATTGTGGAAAAAGGTCTACAGGTCAGGTTCACTCAACATGGTGCATATGTGGAGGATCCAAGACATGGATTCAGAAGGATAGCCAAGGGAGAAAAATCAGGTAGATTGTTTACCTTTGAACTTGAAGACACTAAGAGTATTGCTTTGTACAACTATAAAGATCAAACCTTATCAGAATTGGAGATTTGGCACAAAATATTAGGTCACATTGGAGAGAGGACCTTAAAGCAAATGAGTAGGGATCAATGTGTGCTTGGGATACCTAATGTATCCAAGCAACACATGATATACAAGTGTGGGGCTTGTCAATTTGGTAAGTCACACAGATTGCCTTATACCAAGAAAGGTTTTATGCATGAAGATTATCTGGAATTAGTGCATACAGATGTTTGGGGACCTAGCAAGGAGCCATCCATATCTGGATCAAGGTACTATGTGTCCTTCATTGATGACTATAGCAGGTGGACTGTCTTATACTTCATGAAACATAAAGATGAAGTATTTAATTGTTTCAAAAGGTATCTTGCATTAGTTGAAAATCAAACAGGTAGACATTTGAAGAAGCTAAGGTCAGATGGTGGTGGAGAATACTTCTCCAATGACTTTGAAGATTTCTTGTAGGAAAGAGGCATCAAGAGGGAGATTACTACAAGGTACTCACCTGAACAAAATGGGGTAGCTGAGAGAAGGAATAGACTCATTGTAGAGACATCTAGGTCTATGCTAAATGAAAAGAAATTGCCAAACTATCTTTGGGCAGAGAGTGTATCTACTGCCACATATTTAATTAACAGGTTGCCATCAAAGACACTTGATGGAATGACACCCTATGAGGCTTGGCATGGTAAGAGACCATCTCTGGATCATTGCAAGATCTTTGGATGTGTAGCATATGTGCATATTCCCTCACAGGTAAGGGGAAAGCTAGACCCTAAAGCTGAAAAGTGTATCTTCATTGGTTATGATTTGAATCAGAAGGGATACAGGTTCTATAACCCCTCAAACAAAGGCTTCAAGGTAAGCAGAGATGTCATCTTTGATGAGAATGATTCATGGTATGAAAATGAATGCAGGAAGGTTAGTCTACCTTATGACATGGAAGAAGATTTTCCAAAACTTATCAGGCAAGAACCAATTCAGAAAGAAGATACAAGCTCAGAGGATGAAGACACCATCAACATTGAAGAGTTCAAGGCTTGGAAATCCAAAGGGAAGATGAAGATGAAGCAACTAGAAGATAATCCAGAATCCTCAACTCAAGCTATGAGGAGATCTCAAAGAGAAAAGAAAAAAACCTATTAGGTATGGGTATGATACTTCACTTGTAACCAAGCACTCTGTATATCTTGCAAAGGATCTCTTGAGTGAAGAACCAGGTACATTTGAAGAAGCAATCACTAAACCAGAATGGAAGGAAGCAATGGATGAAGAAATGGAGGCTCTCAAGGAGAGTGATACTTGGGACTTGGTACCCAAGAAGGACTCCATGAAAGTGATAGGATCCAGATGGATCTACAAACTCAAGAGGAACTCAGATGGTACAATAAACAGGTATAAAGCTAGGTTGGTAGCCAAGGGTTTTGCACAAACCCAAGGCATTGATTATGAGGAGACATTTTCTCCTGTGGCCAAGATGCCAACTATCAAAATTATGGTGAGTGTAGCTGCATCCAAGAATTGGAACATGTACCAATTGGATGTGAAGAATGCATTCTTGAATGGATGGATATCTGAAGAAGTCTACATGTCACAACCACCTGGCTATGAAGATCCCAATAAGGTAAATCATGTTTGTAAATTGAAGAAGGCTCTGTATGGATTGAAGCAGGCACCTAGAGCATGGAATTACAGGTTGACAACCTATCTCCTAGACCAAGGATTCATAATGAGTAAAGCAGATACTTCATTGTTTATCAAAAGGAACAATTCAGAGGTAATATATTTGTGTGTCTATGTTGATGACATCATTATTACAGGAAATGATGTTCAGGGAATAAGACACATCAAAGGACAGATGATGAAGGAATTCAAGATCAATGATCTTGGATTATTGAAGTACTTCCTAGGACTTGAATTGGTCTACACAAATTCAGGTATTTTTATTACTCAGAAGAAGTACATTCAGGACATGGTCAAGAAGTTTAATTTGCAGGAAGCTAAAAGCTCAAACACTCCTATGGAGGTCAACCACAAACTCAGTGCCCATGAAGGGGAAGAACTACAAGACATTACAGGTTACCAAAGTTTGGTAGGTAGTCTTAATTATGCTACCTTAACCAGGATTGATATATCATATGGTGTTAGTGTACTTAGCCAATTTATGCACAAACCAAGAGTACCTCATTTGGAGGCAGCAAAGAAGATAGTAAAGTACCTAAAGGGAACACAAAATCATGGTTTGTACTTCCCATATTCATCAGACATTGATATTAAGGTGTATTCAGATGCAGATTGGGCAGGTTGCAAGGATGACAGGAGAAGCACATCTGGTTACATATGTTTTGCAGGTGATAAACCAATTTCTTGGTCATCCAAGAAACAACCCACAGTAGCTCTATCATCTACTGAGGCAGAGTATAGAGGGCTAGCCAATGCCACTCAAGAAGCAATCTGGTTGAAGCTTCTTTATACAGAATTAGGTCTATACACAAGGCCACCAATCATATTTGGGGATAACACAAGTTCTCTTCACCTTGGAGCTAATCCAATTTATCATGCAAGGACAAAACACATAGAGGTTCATTACCACTATGTGAGGGAGAAGTTACTTAGCAAAGAAATTCAATTGTCATATGTGTCTACTAATATGCAATGTGCAGATTTGCTTACTAAAGCTCTGGATGGAAGCAAGCTATGCAGGTTTAAATCCATGATTGGATTGCAGGAAGTAATTGAAGACTAAAAAATGAAGACTTGAGCCAAAGTGTTTGGCTTGAGGGGGAGCTGTTGGTGCAAAACAAGCCTACACACATTGGCTTGAACATTGGAGCTTTAGAAGACTTGGCTTGGTTATCAAACTTGAAGACCACACATAAAGCTTGAACCCTTGAAGGATATATTCACATGGAACAAGAACCATAGGAACCTAGTCTTATTGTTTTTACCATTTATCTCATGTAAAAGTCTATATGACTTTACCAATCATGTAATCATACCTACTGGATTAGTCGTGAAAACTTGATTGATTGAGTGGTTGTAATGGAGAGAATATCTCCCTAAGATTAGTGGAGAGATTCTAGGGAGCTTCAATTTGAATTTCAAATTCAAATGACAAATCAACACTTATAAAAGGCTATGTAAAAATGTCGCGGGTACAGACTCTCTTCCCGAGGCAATTCTGAGTGAATCATTGAGTGTGTATGAGCTACACCATAGCCTACACCTCTGAGTACCATTGAGCATCACATTACATGCCAATGGGAATGTACAATCATTAGATTTAATCAATATACTTACATTCATAATCTCTGTCTTCTCTGAGTGACTACCTTCAACTCTGTCAACTTCCAAGAGGCATATCTCAAGATCTACTAAACCAAATTGGATGATTCAAAGTGCATTGGATTCAGCTCAAAGTCTACTATACACCTACAAAGTTTCAAGGCCATTGGATCTACCATCACAGAGAAATCTCAGTCGGGGTGCTCACTGGTCTGTGACTGTAAGTCTCCTAAAAAATCGGGGGTACACCTTATTTTGCTAAAGTGATTTCTCTGAGTGTAGTTGATCATTTCCTTTCATTCCACTTGGAAATGGAAGCTTACTAAGCTAATAGAATATCTCTAGAAGGAATTTTGCTAATTGTAACTACACTGGTCACACTGAGCATAACACTGAGCAGGTATCAAGACCAAAATAGAAAGTTTTCAAGTCTTGTGATTTACAAAGTAGTCTGTTTTGATCAAGTCATTACTCAAACCTTTTCCAAAGTACATATAGCATATCTTGGTATCATTTGGAAGCTCAAGGAGTCTACTAAGGATATTTGGAGTCAAAGGAGGGCAGGTGTGAAGCAGGTTTTGCAGCACCAACTGATCTTCTGAGTGCATCCAACCATCACTCCCAACATGATCTGCATACCAACTTTTCTGTTCATCAAATGTAACATCTCTAGAAACAAGAAATTGTTTGGTTAGAGGATTCCACAACCTGTAACCCATCTGCTTTTCATCATAACCAATGAACACATATTTTTTTGCCTTTGGTTCAAGTTTATGCCTGAGCTGTGATGGCACATAAGCATATGCAATTGATCCAAACACTCTACAATGATCTAGTGTTGGTTTCTTACCCCACCAAGCTTCATGTGGAGTCATTCCATTGAGAGCTGCACATGGTAATCTATTCACAAGATATGTAGCTGTATTTATAGCCTCAGCCCAAAGATAATTTGGACAGTTCTTCTCCTTTAGCATAGCTCTAGCAAACTCAACCAAAGTCTTGTTCCTTCTTTCTGCTACACCATTTTGTTGTGGTGTATACCTGCAAGTTATTTCTCTCTTAATACCTGCATTCCAAAGATAATCATTGAACTCTTGGGAGAAGTATTCTCCCCCTCCATCAGACCTCAGTCTCTTAAGCTTTTGACCTGTGACTCTCTCTGCATATGCATGAGAATGCTTGAAGGCTCCAAACACTTCCGATCTTTCCTTCAAAACATATAATGTTATCCATCTTGTAGCATCATCAATGAAAAGAACATAGTACCTTGAGCCACTGATAGATCCTTCTTTTGTTGGTCCCCATACATCTGTATGAATGAGCTCAAGTAATCCATCATGTTTGAATCCTTTCTTCTGAAATGGTAACCTGTGTGCTTTACCCATTTGACATGCCTCACATTTATAAACCATATGTTGACTTTTCACATTTGGTAGTCTTAGTACAGACTGATTTGCAACCATAGCTTTGATTCCTCTTTCATTGAAATGACCTAATCTCTTATGCCAGAGATCAAGTTCCGTAATCACTCCTTCACCATGTGTGAGCAAAGCTTGACCAATGTTTCCTTGCACGCTTAAAGTAAAGAGTCTACCTTCTTTCTTACCAGAGACAATCTGGTTATATCCATTCTCTGGATCTTCAACAAATACGCCTTCATTTGTAAACCTAACTTGAAAACCTTTTTCAACTATCTGTCCCACACTAATCAAGTTTTTAGGTATTGTAGGAACATACAAAACATTGGTTAGCAAATCTGCTCCACTCTTGCATTTCACTTTTCCAATTGAATGTACATTGTGTCTTGTATTGTCACCTGTTTGAACTGTATGACTAGAAATACCTTTTTCCAATTCTGACATCAATTCTATGTTTCCTGACAAATCATTAGAACATCCAGAGTCAATGTAAAATACCTTTAGATCTTCTTTGTCTGATATGCTGATTGCTCTTGCATAATAAACTTAAGAACTCGACTCTTCTTCATCCTTTGCTTTACCTTTATCTCCTTTCTTCTTTTTCTTCATGTACATTGCAGAACTTTGACCTTTATCTCCATCTCCCTTCAAGTCTTGCTCAAATGTGAGCATCAAACCAAGCAACAGGTTCAAATCTGGAACATAATGATTTAATGAAAGTTCTGT
>MU260226.1:92500-100000 GCA_020310875.1 Ceratopteris richardii | reverse complement strand
AAGATCCTAGCCAAGGGTATAAGCAAATTGTTATAGGAAAGAAGGAAGGAAGGCTCTTCACATTAAAGATACAAGTTAATGTTGGACATGCTATGTTCACATATGGAGAGCAAAAGGTGTTTGAATTGGATCTTTGGCATAAAAGGCTTGGACACTTCAATAAAAGAGGTATCAAAGAGATGATTAATAATGGTTCAGTACTTGGATTACCTAATGTTGCAGGCCAACACATGGCATACAGATTTGAAGCATGTCAGCTAGGTAAGGCTCATAAGCAATCATATAATAAGCATGGTTTTATGTAATTAGAAAGACTTGAATTGGTACATACACATGTGTGGGGTCCTTCAAAGGACTTTAGTATAAATGGTTTAAGATATTATGTCATATATGTTGATGATGCTACCAGGTGGATCATTATCTATGTGATCAAAGGCAAGTAAGAAGTGTTTAATACATTCAAACACTATCATGCATATGCAGAAAGAATTACAGGAAAAAATTGAAGAGGTTAAGATCAGATGGAGGGGGAGAGTATTTTTCAAATGAGTTCAATGATTATTTGTGGAATGGAGGTATAAAGAGAGAGGTTACTTGTAGGTACTCTCCTCAACAAAAATGGGGTAGTAGAGAGAAGAAATAGAACTCTTGTTGAGTTTGCAAGATCAATGATGAAGGAGAAATATTGTCCAAATTATTTGTGGGCTGAGGCTGTAAACATAGCCACATATTTGGTCAATAGGCTACCATGTAAATCTTTGCGTTGTATGACACCATATGAAGCTTGGTGGGGTAAGAGACCTACTTTGGATCATTGCAAAGTTTTTGGATGTTTGGCATATGCATATGTGCCGTCTCAGTTGAGGCATAAATTAGAACCTAAAGCAAAAAAGTATGTGTTCATTGGTTATGATGACAAGCAGATGGGTTATAGGTTGTGGAGTCCATCCACAAAGCAATTTCTTGTGTCTAAGGATGTTACATTTGATGAGCAAGGTACTTGGTATGCAGGTACACTTAATATTCATGGAGATGATGAAGAAACCTTGGTTCAGAAGAAAGGTAAATAAAAGGTTCAAATATGTGATGAAGAAGAAAGTAATGAAGGACAAGTTGAAGTAGAAGAAAGGCCAAGATTTGATCCAGAATAGGATGAACCAAAAACTTCAAGAAGTGGAGAACTCAGAAGGTCATCTAGGCACAAATGACAACCTACAAGGTATAGCTATGATACTTCATTCTTGACTACTAAATATTATGATTATATGATAAAAGCAGATGAAGATCCATCCACATACGATGAAGCCAAAGGAAAGGTGAATTGGGAAAAAGCTATGCAGGAAGAATATGATGCATTGATGGAGAATGAAACATGGGATTTGGTTCATAAACCAAATAGTCAAAAGATCATTGGATGTAAATGGGTTTACAAAACAAAAATGTTTGTAGATGGAAGTGTATCTAGGTACAAAGCTAGGCTTGTTGTAAAAGGATATGCACAGACATATGGTGTGGACTATGATGAAACTTATAGTCCTTTTGCAAAGATGACAATTGTTGAAGGATCACTCATGAATTTGATGTACAGACAGACATAAGGAAAGGAAAGATAAAGAGAAGCGGAATCAAATATTCAAAAAATCAAAAACCTTAATGAAGGGACAAATTCACAACCGTTATGTACAGTACAGAATCTTGCAGAATCAAAGTTTGTTACACCGAATCAAATTGTATATACAGAGAGAACGTGCATAAGAATAAGAAAGCGGGAAGTGCGAGTAAATTAAAGTTTTGTATGAGAGTTAGCTTATTTTATAGCTAGACATCTCTACTATCAGTTCATCAAAGATTTCGGTGAAATGGGTATGTACACACAGTACAAAGTCTAACCGAAAAGAGACATTCTGAACTGGAGAAGTTTTTTTTTTAACTTCAGAAAGTTTTCATTTAGTGAAGGAAGTTCACGCATCACTTCCTTACTTCTTGTATAATCACTTGAAGTAATTACAAACAGAATAGGAGTTGATTCCAGTAAGATTCCGGTATAATTACGGTGTCAGTCTGGTGACAGTCCAGTGAAGTTTCGGTGGAATTTTCCAGTGAATTCAAAGTGCAATCTTATATGTTTAAGTAGTAGTAACCATGCTGAGCTACTGCTGATTATAGAGGTGTTCTAATATCACTCTAGCTTGGCAACCAATTTTTGGTGGCGTAGCGATTTCCGCAGACTTGACAAGGTTCAAGCCTTTGCCGTGATGACCACCATCAGTGGTATCAGAGCGAAAGTTAATCGCCCACAAGTGGTATCAGAGCCAGAGTATTCACCATAATTGATATCAGAGCAGGTTAGTTCCATGAGCGGCATCAGAGCAGGTTAACTACAACAAGTGGAACTAGAACGAGAAAGATTCTGAAGAGCAGAAAGATTCTCAAAAGTCACCAGAAGTAATAGAAACAAGAAGATCATGGCAGATCATGTCCAAATTGATAAATTGGACAGAGATAATTATCCCGTGTGGGTAATGCGCATGGAAGCCTTACTTATGAGTAAGGACTTAATGATGTATGTGACCGGAGAAGAAAAGAAGCTGACTTTCAAAGATGATAGTCAACCAGAAAAAGAAGAGTTATAAGCCTTGAAGCTGTGGCAGAAGAAAGATGCAACGACAAGAGCTTACATTTATAATACCGTTTCAGACCATTTACTACCGCACATCAGAGGCTTGGAGAAAGTGGAGGACATATGGAGTGCGTTGGAAGATCACTTCCAAAATACTATGAAAGCTAGGAAGGCTAGCTTATGGTCCGACTTCACAACGTTCAAAAAGAAGTTGAGCCAAAGCATTAGTGACTATGTCACTAAGATGAAGGATCTAGCAGATAGTCTTGGATCCATAAATGAAGATGTCGAAGATCACAGATTGATAGCGCAACTGCTAACAGGTTTGAGAGGAGATGAAAGGTGGAAACCTTTCGTACTCTCAACTGAACTTTCCTTAAATCATTTTGTACTAGATTTAAATCAGTTGCTTGGTCTGATGCTCACATATGAGCAAGACCTGAAAGGAGATGCAGATAAAGGACAAAGTTTTGCAATGTACATGAAGAACAAGAAGAAAGACAAAGGTAAGTCAAAAGACAAAGAAGAAACGAGTTCTCAGGCTTACTATGCAAGAGGTAAAGGCACCGGCAGAGGAAGAGCAAGAGGTTTTGGAAGAGGAAGAAGTAGCCAGAATTACAATAAGAGGGCTTGCTGGATTTGTGGACTCAGTAATCATTTGGCTCAAGATTACTGGCACAATGAACAAGGATCAAATCAAAATCAGAATAGCAGAGGTAGAAGCGAAAGATATCAGAATAATTTCCAAAGAGGTAGACAAAATCAAAGAGGAAGCTATGGTAGAGGTGGAGCAAGAAGTTGGGGACAGAATCAATCCTACAACACCACCTACAACAACTACGCAAATGACACACAGAATGAAAGTCATACATCATTGATGATGAACTCAATCAGCACATCAGATAACGAAGACCTGAAGGTATTTTGCATTGACTCTGGATGTTCTAATCATTTGTCAGGAAATATAGAACTGATGTCAGAATTGGAAAAAGGTAGTTCTAGTCATACTGTTCAAACAGGTGACAATACGAGGCATAGTGTACATTCAATTGGAAAAGTGAAGTGTAAGAGTGGAGCAGATTTGCTAACCAATTTTTTGTATGTTCCGACAATACCGAAAAATTTGATTAGCGTAGGACAGATAGTCGAGAAAGGTTTTCAAGTCAGATTTACAAATGAAGGAGTATTTGTAGAAGATCCCGAGAACGGATATAATCAGATGGTCTCTGGTAAGAAAGAAGGTAGACTCTTTACTTTAAGAGTACAAGGGAACATCGGCCAAGCGTTGCTCACACATGGTGAAAAGGTGATTACAGAACTTGATCTCTGGCATAAGAGATTAGGTCATTTCAATGAAAAAGGAATTAAAGCTATGATTTCAAATTAGTCAGTACTGGGATTACCGAATGTACAGAATCAACATATGATTCACAAGTGCGAAGCATGTCAGATGGGAAAAGCCCACAGGTTACCTTTCTAGAAGAAAGGATTCAAACATGATGGAGTAATTGAACTCATTCATATAGATGTATGGGGTCCAACAAAAGAAGGATCAATCAACGGATCGAGGTATTATGTTTTATTCATTGATGATGCTACAAGATGGATAACTCTTTATGTTTTGAAAGAGAAATCAGAAGTATTTGGAGCTTTCAGGCATTTTCATGCATATGCTGAAAGACTCACAGGTCAAAAGCTTAAGAGACTGAGGTCTGATGGAGGGGGAGAATACTTCTCCTGAGAATTTAATGACTATCTTTGGAATGCAGGTATTAAGAGAGAAATAACTTGAGGGTATACACCACAACAAAAGGGTGTAGCAGAAAGAAGAAACCGAACTCTAGCTGAGTTTGCACGAGCTATGCTAAAAGAAAAGGATTGTCCAAATTATCTTTGGGTTGAAGCTGTAAATACAGCTACATACTTGGTAAACAGATTACCATGTATAGCTTTAGATGGAATGACCCTGTATGAAGCCTGGTGAGGAAAGAACCCAACACTTGATCATTGCAAAGTGTTTGGGTCAGTAGCTTATGCTCATGTACCATCACAACTCAGACATAAGCTTGAACCAAAAGCAGAGAAATATGTGTTCATCAGATATGATGAAAAGCAGATGGGCTATAGGTTATGGAGTCCTCTAACAAAATAGTTTACTGTTTCCCGAGATGTTACATTTGATGAACAGAAAAGCTGGTATACAGATCAGAATCATACAATGGAAGAATTTGAAGAAGAAGAAAGAAGGAAAGAAAAAGGAAAATCAATTGTACAAGTGAATAGAGATGAAGACCATATGCAGGCAAGTACGTCCATGATCGGACCAGGTATGAGAAATGAAGATGAACAGGGATTTGATGAAGACGTGTATTCAGATACACATGAAGAGTTTGAACCAAGAAGGTCAAACAAGAATAGAAGACAACCAAAAAGGTATTCCTATGATACTTCGTACATAACTCAGAAAAAATATGTATATATGGTCAAA
Source organism: Ceratopteris richardii (assembly GCA_020310875.1). Lineage (NCBI taxonomy): Eukaryota > Viridiplantae > Streptophyta > Polypodiopsida > Polypodiales > Pteridaceae > Ceratopteris > Ceratopteris richardii. The sequence continues at coordinate 94,892 of MU260226.1, read as the reverse complement.
GATGATGAAGAACCTCATAACTATGATGAAGCTAAAGGCAAGAAGCAATGGGAAGAAGCAATGAAAGAAGAGTTCAGCGCACTAGAGGAGAACAAGACATGGGAACTTGTTCCGAAACCAAATGGTAAGAAAGTGATCGGAAATAAATGGGTGTTTAAAGTTAAGAAACTTGCAGATGGAAGGATAGCTAGACATAAAGCTAGACTGGTTATCAAAGGCTATGCTCAAATGCATGGCATAGATTATGATTAGAGATTTAGTCCAGTGGCAAAGATGTCAACCATAAGGAGAGTAATTGCTATAGCAGCATCAAAAGGATGGAAGCTAAGTCAACTAGATATAAAGAACGCATTTCTGAATGGATACATATCAGATGAAGTCTACATGGAACAACCGGAAGGGTTTGTAAGTTCCAGATACCCAAATTTTGTTTGCAGATTAAGAAAAGCACTTTATGGACTGAAGCAAGCTCCAAGAGCTTGGAATTACAGGCTTGTGAAATATCTCAATGAACTTGGATACCAAAGTTCGAAAGCAGATGCAAGTCTACTCATCAAGAGAACAGAAGAAGGTATGATTTACATTTGCAATTTATGTAGACGACATTATAATCAGAGGTACTTCAGATGAAGGAATTAAAGAAGTAAAGAGATTACTCGAAAAGGAGTTTCAGATTAGTGACCTAGGAAAGTTGTCATACTTTCTAGGAATGGAAATCACATACACAGATCATGGTGTATATGTTACGCAAGAAAGGTATCTCCTAAACTTACTAAAGAAGTTTAATATGGAGAATTGCAGAGAAGCTTCAACACCGCTTGAAGCAAATCATAAACTCAGCAAATATAGTGGTGCAGAGTTTAAAGATACAAGGAAGTATCAGTCGTTAGTGGGAAGCTTGATCTACGCTACACTAACATGACTGGATCTTAGCTATGCAGTGGGAGTTCTCTCACAGTTCATGCATTGTCCGAAAGATCAACATTGGGTTGCAGGACAGAGAGTTCTTAGATACATTAAAAGAACTATAAAAGAAGGATTATACTATCCTTTTACGTCAAATATACAGCTGAGAGCATTCAGTGACTCAGACTGGGCAGGAAGTCAAGATGACAGAAGGTCAACGCATGGGTATATGATATACCTAGGAGATAAGCTAGTAAGCTGGTGTTCGAAGAAACAACACACAGTGGCTTTATCGTCAACAGATGCAGAATATAAAGGACTTGTAGAAGCAGCGAAAGATGTGATATGGATGCAGACCTTGTTCAAAAGCATGGGTATTGATCAAGGTATATCTATCATACATGGAGATAATATGAGCTTGCTGTATCTTGCAGCAAATCCAGTATTTCATGCAAGAACAAAGCACATAGAAATTCAGTATCATTTCCTGAGGGAAAAGGTAATGGAGAAGGAGATAGAAATAATATACACTCCGGCAAAAGATCAGTTTGCAGATATTCTGACAAAGAGCTTGGATGGAACCAAGACAAGCAGATTCAAAGAAATGGCAGGTATAAAAGAAAGAAAAATATATGAAGACAGGAAGAGTCAAATTAGTGATTGAGGGGGAGCTGTTGAAGAATCACTCACGAATTTGACATACAGACAGACATAAGGAAAGGAAAGATAAAGAGAAGTGGAATCAAATATTCAGAAAATCAAAAACCTTAATGAAGGGACAAATTCATGACCGTTATGTACAGTACAGAATCTTGCAAAATCAGAGTTCGTTACACCGAATCAAGTTGTATATACAGAGAGAACGTGCATAAGAATAAGAAAGAGGGAAGTGCGAGCTAGAACGTGCGTGAGAAGAGCGTGCAGTATAAATAGAGCATATAAAGAGGTCAGACAAAGAGAGGTGGAGTGACATGAGGAAGTGAGAAGACGCCAGAGATCACGTATGTACAGAGACTGAAGAGAGAGTGAGTAAGAAGTTTTTCAGAAGACGCCATAGATCGCGTATGTACAGATGAATAACAGAAACCTGAAATGTCAGGCGTTCATCTGAGAGAGATGGTAAACGGAAACTACTCAGTGTAGGAGAGTTTCCGTAGCTTGAGCAAGAAGAGGCCAAGCTGATTTGTACACATCTTCTCTAATAGAAAACACATGTTCATGTGGAAGTTTGTGCGCACTGTTCGTATGTGAAGAACTCTGAGTATTTTCGTGTTACAATAGAAAGTTTGTTAAATGTTAACATTTACAATTCGTTAGTAAATGTGTCCCTCGGTACTCTCTCAGTCAATGAATGTCTCGGTCAAATACAGTTATCTCAGTAAACGCATTTTCGGTCAGTTACAATTTTCTCAGAAAAGGAGTTTTCCGGTAGAACAACGAAGTATATCACGCAGAGTAAATTAAAGTTTTGTATAAGAGTTAGCTT
>MU260226.1:85000-87500 GCA_020310875.1 Ceratopteris richardii | reverse complement strand
TCTACTGAATTATCACTTGATCATTTTACTCGTGACTTAAATCACTTGCTAGGACATATATTAACCTTTGAGCAGGATGTCAAAGGTGAAGGTGACAAGAGTAAAGGTCATGCAATGTATCCAAAGGATAGGAAGAAGAATATCAAAGGAAAGCAACAAACAAATGAGGATGAAAGTACAACTAGCCAAGCTAACTTCCTAAGAGGAAGAGGAAGTGGCAAAGGTAGACGAAGAGGTAGAAGTAATAAAGATGGAGTCAAAGCTTGCTGCATTTGTGGTAAGACAAATCACTTAGCTAATGATTGTTGGCATAATAATCAGAGTAATGGTGGATATAATCAGAGCTTTAATTCAAGAGGAAGAGGTGGCAGAAATCAAAGAGGTAATTTCAGAGGTAGAGGTAGTAGAGGTTACTTTGGAAGAAATGCAGGTAGAGGATTCCAAAGTCAACAGTACAACAATACCTACCACAATTATGCTTCAGATCAGAAGGAGGATTCAACATTGATAATGAATGCAACTTGTGAAAGGCAAAGTGAAGACCAAAGAGTCTTTTACATAGACTCAGGGTGTAGCAATCACCTGAGTGGCAACATAGCTTTGATGACTGATTTGGAAACTAAGGTGACTAATCATGTAGTTCAAACAGGTGATAATACAAAGCACAATGTGAAGTCAATTGGATCAGTGAAGGCCAAGGATGGTAGCACCCTCTTGAGTAAGGTCTTGTATGTTCCTACAATTCCTAAGAATTTGATAAGTGTAGGACAAATTGTTGAAAAAGGTTATGAAGTTAGATTCACTAATGAAGGAGTGTTTGTGGAAGACCCTAGCAATGGGTATAAACATATTGTTTTAGGGAAGAAAGAAGGAAGGTTGTTCACATTGAAGATCCAAGGTAATGTTGGTGATGCCTTGTTCACTTATGGAGGACATAAGATCTCTGAGTTAGATCTTTGGCACAAAAGGCTTGGACATTTCAATGAAAGAGGTATCAAAGATATGATTAACAATGGTTCAGTGCTTGGATTGCCTAATGTTGCAAGTCAACATATGACATAGAGATGTGAGGCATGTCAATTAGGTAAGTCTCATAAGCAATCTTATTCCAAGCATGGTTTTATGTATTCAGAGAAGCTTGAGTTGGTACACACAGATGTATGGGAGCCATCAAAGGATTTCAGTATCAATGGTTCAAGGTATTATGTGATTTATGTTGATGATGCTACTAGATGGATCACTATCTATGTGATCAAAGATAAGTCAGAGGTATTCAATACATTCAAGCATTATCATGTGTATGCAGAGAGAATTATAGGTCATAAGTTGAAAAGACTAAGGTCAGATGGAGGGGGAGAGTATTTCTCCAATGAGTTCAGTGATTACTTGTGGAATGCAGGTATAAAGAGAGAGGCTACTTGCAGGTACTCTCCTCAACAAAATGGTGTAGCAGAAAGGAGGAATAGAACTCTTGTTGAGTTTGCAAGATCCATGATGAAGGAGAAAAATTGCCCAAATTACTTATGGGCTGAGGCTGTAAACAAAGCTACTTATATGGTCAATAGGTTACCATGTAAAGCCTTGCAGGGTATGACACCATATGAGGCATGGTGGGGTAAGAGACCTACTCTAGATCATTCCAAAGTATTTGGGTGTTTGGCATATGCATATGTGCCATCACAATTAAGGCACAAATTGGAACCTAAAGCTGAAAAGTATGTATTTATTGGATATGATGATAAGCAGATGGGATATAGGTTGTGGAGTCCATCCACAAAACAATTCCTTGTATCAAAGGATGTTACATTTGATGAGCAAGGTACTTGGTATGCAGGTACAATCAATATTAATGCAGGTGATGAAGAAGTTGTGAATCAAAAGAAAGGTAAATCAAAGGTTCAGATATTTGATGAAGAGGAGAACAATGAAGTGCAGGTTGTGTTGAAGAAATGCCAAGATTTGATCCTGAGGGTGATGAACCAGAAACCTCAAGGAGTGGAGAACTCAAAAGGTCATCAAGACATAAGTGGCAACCTACAAGGTATAGCTATGACACTTCTTTTTTTGGCTACCAAAGATTATGCTTATATGATAAAGGGAGATGAAGACCCTTCTACATATGAAGAGGCAAAAGGTATGGAAAATTGGGAGAAAGCTATGCAATAAGAATATGATGCATTGATGGAGAATGAGACATGGAATTTAGTTCCTAAACCAAATAGTTAGAAGATCATTGGATGCAAATGGGTCTACAAGACAAAGAGATTTGCAGATGGGAGTGTGTCTAGGTACAAAGCTAGACTAGTTGTGAAAGGGTTTGCTCAGACATATGGTATTGATTATGATGAAACATATAGTCCTGTGGCAAAGATGACAACCATCAGGATAGTCATAGCCATTGCTGCATGTAAAGGTTGGAAATTATGTCAATTAGATGTGAAGAATGCTTTTTTAAATGGTTATACTTCAAATGATGTTTTCATGGAGTAACCACAAGGAT
>MU260226.1:65000-67500 GCA_020310875.1 Ceratopteris richardii | reverse complement strand
CCTTTGATGCTTGAAATCCAAGTTCCTTCAAGAACTTTACAAGCCTATAATTCCATGCCCTTGGGGCCTGCTTCAATCCATACAAAGCTCTCTTGAGCTTACACACATAATTTGGATACACTTGATCTTTGAACCCTTCTGGTTGCTCCATATAAACTTCATCTGAAATGTAACCATTCAAGAAAGCATTTTTAACATCTAATTGAGATAATTTCCAACCTTTGCAAGCAGCAATTGCTATGAGTGTTCTCATGGTTGTCATCTTTGCCACAGGACTATAAGTCTCATCATAGTCCACTCCATATGTCTGTGCATATCCCTTCACAACAAGTCTGGCTTTGTACCTAGACACACTTCCATCTGCAAATCTTTTTGTTTTGTAAACCCACTTACATCCAATGATTTTCTGGCTATTAGGTTTAGGAACCAGATCCCATGTCTGATTTTCCATCAATGCATCATACTCCTCTTGCATAGCTTCTTCCCAATTCTTCTTCCCAATTCTTCTTCCCTTTGGCTTCATCATATGTAGATGGATCTTCATATGCTTTTATCATGTAAGCATAATCCTTAGTAGTCAAGAATGAAGTATCATAGCTATACCTTGTAGGTTGCCATTTGTGCCTTGTAGACCTCTTGAGTTCTCCACTTCTTGAAGTTTCTGGTTCATCACATTGTGGATAAAACCTTGTCACTTCTTCACCTCCAACTTGTATTTCATTTTTCTCTTCTTCATCAAATATCTGAACCTTTGTTTTACCTTTCTTCTGATTCATAATTTCTTCAACTTCTGCATACACATTAGATGTACCTGCATACCAATTACCTTGTTCATCAAATGTAACATCCTTGGACACAAGGAATTGTTTTGTGGATGGACTCCACAATCTATAACCCATCTGCTTGTCATCATAACCAATGAATACATACTTCTCTGCTTTAGGCTCCAATTTATGCCTCAATTGAGATGGCACATATGCATATGCCAGGCATCCAAATATTTTACAATGATCCAAGGTAGGTCTCTTACCCCACCAAGCTTCATATGGTGTCATACCCTGCAAAGCTTTACAAGGCAATCTATTAACCAAATATGTAGCTGTGTTTACAGCCTCAGCCCATAAATAATTTGGACAATTTTTCTCTTTCAACATGGATCTTGCAAATTCAACAAGTGTCCTATTCCTCCTTTCTGCTACACCATTTTGTTGAGGAGAGTACCTACAAGTAACTTCTCTCTTTATACCTGCATTCCACAAGTAATCACTGAACTCATTAGAGAAATACTCTCCCCCTCCATCTGACCTTAACCTCTTCAATTTTTGACTTGTAATTCTTTCTGCATATGCATGATAGTGTTTAAATGTATTAAACACTTCTGATTTGTCTTTGATCACATAGATTGTGATCCACCTGGTAGCATCATCAACATATATGACATAATATCTTGAACCATTTATACTAAAGTCCTTTAAGGGACCCCACACATCTGTATGTACCAATTCAAGTCTTTCTGAATACATAAAACCATGCTTATTGTATGATTGCTTATGAGCCTTACCTAACTGACATGCTTCACATCTGTATGTCATGTGTTGACCTACAATGTTAGGAAATCCAAGTACTGAACCATTATTTACCATTTCTTTGATACCTCTCTCATTAAAGTGTCCAAGTCTTTTGTGCCAAAGATCCAATTCTGACACCTTTTGCTCTCCATATGCAAACATAGCATGTCCAATATTTCCTTGTACCTTTAATGTGAAGAGCCTTCCTTCCTTCTTCCCTTTAACAATCTGTTTATACCCTTGACTAGGGTTTTCATCATAAACTCCATCATTAGTGAACCTTACCTCATATCCTTTTTCCACAATTTGTCCTACACTTATCAGATTTTTAGAAATTGTAGGAACATACAAAACCTTACTCAAGAGAGTGCTTCCATCTTTGGCTTTGACTGAACCAATTGACTTTACCTTGTGCTTTGTATTATCACCTGTTTGGACTATATGATTAATTGCTAAATCAGTCATCAAGGCAATGTTTCCACTCAAATGGTTGCTACATCCTGAGTCAATATAAAATACTCTCATGTCTTCATGTGAGGCTTCACATGTTGCATTCATAATAAGAGTCGAATCTTCTTTTTGATCTGATGCATAATTGTAGTAGGTGTTATTATATGATTGATTTTGGAAGTTTCTTCCTCCACCTCTTCCAAAAGAATTCCTACCACCTCTACCTCTGAAGTTTCCTCTCTGATATCTACCACTTCTTCCTCTTTGATTAAAATTCTGATTAAAATTACCATTGCTTTGATTATTGTACCAACAATCATGAGATAGATGATTGGTCTTACCACATATCCAACAAGCTCTGACATTATCTTTGTTATTTCTGCCTCTTCCTCTATTTTTGCCACTTCCTCTTCCTCTTAGGAAGTTTTCTTGGCTTGGAGTACCTTCATCTTCAACTAATTGTTGCTTTCCTTTGCTAGCTT
>MU260226.1:35000-37500 GCA_020310875.1 Ceratopteris richardii | reverse complement strand
CTCTTGTGCCAAAGATCTAACTCAAAGATCTTATGTCCTCCATAGGTGAACAAGGCATGACCAACATTACCTTGGATCTTCAATGTGAACAATCTTCCTTCTTTTTTCCCTGAAACAATCTGTTTATACCCATTGCTAGGGTCTTCCACAAACACTCCTTCTTTAGTGAACCTAACTTCATAACCTTTTTCAACAATTTGTCCTACACTTATCAGATTCTTAGGAATTGTAGGAACATATAAGACCTTACTCAAGAGAGTGCTACCATCCTTGGCCTTCACTGATCCAATTGACTTCACATTATGCTTTGTATTGTCACCTGTTTGAACCACATGATTAGTTACCTTATTTTCCAAATCAGTCATCAAAGCTATGTTGCCAGTCAGGTGATTGCTACACCCTGAGTCAATGTAGAAGACTCTTTGGTCTTCACTTTGCCTTTCACAAGTTGCATTCATTATCAATGTTGAATCCTCCTTCTGATCTGAAGCATAATTTTAGTAGGTATTGTTGTATTGTTGACTTTGGAATCCTCTACCTGCATTTCTTTCAAAGTAACCTCTACTACCTCTACCTCTGAAATTACCTCTTTGATTTCTGCCACCTCTTCCTCTTGAATTAAAATTTTGATTATATCCACCATTACTCTGAGTATTATGCCAACAATCATTAGCTAAGTGATTTGCCTTACCACAAATCCAGCAAGCCTTGACTCCATCTTTATTACTCCCTCCTCTTCCTCTACCTTTGCAACCTCCTCTTCCTCTTAGGAAGTTGGCCTGACTAGTTGTGCCTTCATCCTCATTTGTTTGTTGCTTTCCTTTGATATTCTTCTTCCTATCCTTTGAATACATTGCATGACATGTACTCTTGTCACCTTCACCTTTGACATCCTGCTCAAAGGTTAACATATGTCCTAGCAACTGATTTAAGTCAGGAGTAAAATGATCAAGTGACAATTCAGTAGACAAAATGAATGGCTTCCATTTATCATAACCTCTCAACCCTGTGAGGATTTGCCTTACCAATTTATCCTCCTCAATGTCTTCATCAACTGCACCTAATGCATCTGCAATGTCCTTCATCCTTGTTACATAGTCTGAGATGGATTGAGAGGCCTTCTTCTTGAAAGTGGTAAATTCTACCCACAAAGATACCTTCCTTGACTTTGTAATGTTTTGAAAATGCTCCTCCAAAGCAATCCATATATCACTTGCACTTTCAAGACCTCTAATGTGAGGTAGCAAGTAGTCATTGACTGCCATATAGATAATGCTCCTAGCTTGAGCATCTCTCCTCATCCAATTCTTCAAATCTGATAATTCTTCCCTAGTTGGAACACTAGGATCTCTGAACTGAGGCTTTTCTTCTTCACCTGTAATATAAGCTATCAAGTCTTTGCTCATAAGATGAGCTTCCATCCTCATTGACCATGTTGGATAGTTCTCTCTATCCAACTTCTCTATTTGAAGAGAATCTCCCATCCTTTCTTCACCTATATATTGAATTCTTCAATCTTTATGAGTAATAGATGTACCTTTACTTTGAATAATGTTCCTTTTTTCTTCACTGATGTCATATGACCTCCTTCTCAAGCTTTTCCCTCAAGCTTTCACCATCTGAATCTTTAATTGTTGAATTCTTTGTGTCTATAGCAGTTGGGATCCTCCTTCCTTCAATTCTGATGCTTCTTGCTCTGATACCACTGATGGAGAGTGTTAATCTCCAAAAGAACAAGCTACTCTTGTAATTAGAGCACCTCTATAACAAGAGTAACTCAAACTTTCACCATTTTTAGAGGATCAATGATTAATTATGAAGATCTTGAAAAATCTGTGAAGGAGATGACTACACAGAAAGTTTGTTGCACATATCTCTCTCATTACCTTATCAATTGTGTAAAGTTTTTTATGAAACTTTGCACAAGGTGTCGCCTATAGTTTGGGCACCTTCTCCAAGTTGAATCACTCCAAAAGATTCAGCATATCTTGAGAAATGATCTCAACAAGTTACCTATGTCTAAAACTACTCTTCTGAGAAGTCGATCTAGACACCTATTTTTAACACTTGGTTCTCTCAATCTAGAACCCGATGATGAAAATGCTTTTAGCCACAAGTAGCTTACCTTCCAACTTAACGATTGAGTGCTTGCTTGCTCAAAACTTTACACTGTGGAAGGAGAATTGACCAAAACATTAACATCAAATTTTGCACCTGTTTTAGGAACCAGTGAACACTTCTTCACATATGAGTGTTCCTACACATAATTCTCATATCCTGTTTACAATTACGCTCTCAAAATTTAACCATAGACTCATTAACTATGGACTTAGACATCTACAAAAGGATTCTTGAAATGATCAAGCACAGAAGGAGAATGCACAGAAACATCGGGCACAATTTTTCTTCCATTTCTGAAGAAATTTACAACTGAGTGATAAAAGACTCAACTCACTTCTAAGATGTCTAATGACTCATACAACTACTGATTACTCTATTT
>MU260226.1:12500-15000 GCA_020310875.1 Ceratopteris richardii | reverse complement strand
AATACTCAGAGTAATGGTGGATATAATCAGAACTTTAATTCAAGAGGAAGAGGTGGCAGAAATCAAAGAGGTAACTTCAAAGGAAGAGGTACTAGGGGTTCTTTGGAAGAAATGCAGGTAGAGGATTCCAAAGTCAACAATACAACAATACCTACTACAATTATGCTTCAGATCAGAAGGAGGATTCAACATTGATAATGAATGCAACCTGTGAAAGGGAAAGTGAAGACCAAAGAGTCTTCTACATTGACTCAGGGTGTAGCAATCACCTAAGTGGTAACATAGCATTGATGACTGATTTGGAAAATAAGGTATCTAACCATGTTGTTCAAACAGGTGACAATACAAAGCACAATGTGAAGTCAATTGGATTAGTGAAGGCCAAGGATGGAAGTACTCTCTTGAGTAAGGTCTTGTATGTTCCTACAATTCCTAAGAACCTGATAAGTGTAGGACAAATTGTTGAAAAAGGTTATGAAGCTAGATTCACTAATGAAGGAGTGTTTGTGGAAGACCCTAGCAATGGGTATAAACAAATTGTTTCAGGGAATAAAGAAGGAAGATTGTTCACATTGAAGATTCAAGGCAATGTTGGTCATGCCTTGTTCACTTATGGAGGACATAAGATCTCTGAGTTAGATCTTTGGCACAAGAGTCTTGGACACTTCAATGAAAGAGGTATCAAAGATATGATTAACAATGGTTCAGTGCTTGGATTGCCTAATGTTGCAGGTCAACATATGACATACAGATGTGAGGCATGTCAATTAGGTGAGGCTCATAAGCAATCTTACTCCAAGCATGGTTTCATGTATTTCAAAGAAGCTTGAGTTGGTACACAGATGTGTGGGGACCATCAAAGGATTTCAGTATCAATGGTTCAAGGTACTATGTGATTTATGTTGATGATGCTACTAGATGGATCACTATCTATGTGATCAAAGATAAGTCAGAGGTATTCAATACATTCAAACATTATCATGTGTATGCAGAAAGAATTACAGGCCATAAATTGAAGAGACTAAGGTCAGATGGAGGGGGAGAGTATTTCTCTAATAAGTTCAGTGATTACTTGTGGAATGCATGTATAAAAAGGGAAATTACTTGCAGGTACTCTCCTCAACAAAATGGTGTAGCAGAGAGAAGAAATAGAACTCTTGTTGAGTTTGCAAGGTCAATGATGAAGGAGAAAAATTGCCCAAATTATTTGTGGGGTAAGGCTGTAAATACAGCTACTTATTTGGTCAATAGGCTACCATGTAAAGCTTTGCAGGGTATGACACCATATGAGGCATGGTGGGGTAAGAGACCTACCTTGGATCATTGCAAAGTATTTGGATGTTTGGCATATGCATATGTGCCATCACAATTAAGACACAAGTTAGAACCTAAAGCTAAAAAGTATGTATTCATTGGTTATGAGGATAAGCAGATGGGATATAGGTTGTGGAGTCCATCTACAAAACAATTTCTTATATCAAAAGATGTTACATTTGATGAGCAAGGTACTTGGTATGCAGGTACAATCAATATTAATTCAGGTGATGAAGACGTGAGTCAAAAGAAAGGTAAATCAAAGGTTCAGATATTTGATGAAGAGGATAATAATGAAGTGCGGGTTGAAGTTGAAGAAATGCCAAGATTTGATCCTGAGTGTGAAGAACCAGAAACCTCAAGGAGTGGAGAACTCAGAAGGTCATCAAGACACAAGTGGCAACCTACAAGGTATAGTAATGACACTTCTTTTTTGGCTATCAAAGATTATGCTTACATGATAAAGGCAAATGAAGACCCTTCCACATATGAAGAGGCAAAAGGTAAGGAAAATTGGGAGAAAGCTATGCAGGAAGAATATGATGCATTAATGGAGAATCAGACTTGGGATTTGGTTCCTAAACCAAATAGTCAGAAGATCATTGGATGCAAACGGGTCTACAAGACTAAGAGGTTTGCAGATGGAAGTGTGTCTAGGTATAAAGCTAGACTTGTTGTGAAAGGGTTTGCTCAAACATATGGTATTGATTATGATGAGACCTATAGTCCTGTGGCAAAGATGACAACCATCAGGACACTCACAACCATTGTTGCATGTAAAGGTTGGAAATTATGTCAATTAGATGTGAAGAATGCTTTTTTAAATGGTTACATTTCAGATGATGTTTTCATGGAGCAACCTCAAGAATTCAGAGATGGAAGGTATCCAGATTATGTATGTAAGCTTAAGAGAGCTTTGTATGGTTTGAAGCAAGCCCCAAGGGCATGGAATTATAGACTTGTGAAGTTCTTGAAAGAACTTGGATTTCAAGTATCTAAGGCAGATAGTAACTTGCTTGTTAAAGCAAGTGATGATGGGTTCATTTACATGTGCATATATGTTGATGATATAATTCTTACAGGTACAGATGAGAAAGGCATTCAAAGCCTAAAGAAGCAAATGGAAAAAGAGTTCAAAATCAGTGACTTGGGAGACTTGTCATATTTCTTGGGCATGGAGATTTCA
>MU260225.1:237500-303648 GCA_020310875.1 Ceratopteris richardii | reverse complement strand
CCCTAGTACCTCCTCTACATAGACCCATATCAGAAGTGAGAAGAAAGCCACAATGCTTCCTTACATGCCTCACTTGTTCCAACATACTCTACTTCTATAATGTAAATAGCTCTACATTGTTGAAGACGAGATATCCAAGAGATAGCATCTCTAGCAAAATGAAAAATGTACCCTGATGTAGATGTACGATTGTCTACACAACTAGCATAATGAAAATCTGTGTAACCATAACGGATGCTTTCCCTCTACCCAAGCATAGACACTTGTCCTTAGTGCCACTCAAATATCTCAAAATCATCCTAACCGCATCCTAATACTTTTTACCAAGATTAGACATACATCTACTCATAACTCACATTGCAAATGCAATGTCTGGTCTCATAGCTACCATAGCATACATGAGACTACCAACAGTAGACTGATAAGGAATCTTGTCATGAATCCTTTTCATCATCTAATTTGTGGCAATCATCTTTGCTTAATTTCACATATGTGGGTAAAGGTGTACTCAATGTCTTTCCACCCTACATATTGAACATGTGAAGTACTTTGGATATGTACCCACTTTGAGACAAGTATATGCATCAATTACTCCTATCATGAATAATGTGCATGCCAAGAATATGTTTGGCATCCCCCAAATCCTTCATATCAAATGTCTCACTTAACCTCTTTTTGAGAATTGACAATTCATAAGAGGACTTCCCAACAATCAACATATCATCGACATAAAGTATCAAGCATATCAAGCTACCATCTGAGCATCTTTTTGTGTAGAGAAAATTGTCCTCATTGCTTCCAGAATAGCCTTGAGACTTCTGCTCAAAAGTTAGCATGTGTCCTAGCAATTGATTAAGATCAGGAGTAAAGTGATCAAGTGACAATTCTATGGATATATGAAAGGCTTCCACTTCTCATCTCCTCTCAAAACCTGTAAGTATTTGCCTACCAACTTATCCTCTCTTCAATGTCTTCATCTACTGCTCCTAAGCTATCTGCAATATCCTTCATCCTTGCCACATAATCAGAAATTGATTGTGAGCTCTTCTTCTTGAAAGTTGTAAACTCAGCCCATAGTGAGGACTTCCTTGACTTGGTTGTATTTTGGAAATGCTCTTCCAAAGCATTCCAAACATCTGTTGCACTTTCCAATCCTCTGATGTGAGATAGACGATAATCATTTACAACCATGTAAATGATGCTCCTAGCTTGAGCATCCTTTCTCATCCAGATCTTCAAATCTGCAAGCTCTTCCCTAGTTGGAATACTAGGATCTGCAAACTCAGGATTTTCTTCTTCTCCTGTGATGAATGCCATCAAATCTTTGCTCTATATAGTATATATAACACATATACACATATATAGGTCTTTAGGAATTAGGTTTTACGATTAGGGTTTTAGGTTTTTCTAGGTCTTTAAGTCTTTAGGTTTTAGTATTTCAGGTTTAAGATCTTTAGGAGTATGATTTTTAGGTTTAATAAAAAAATCAAATGTTCTAAAATGTCCATATTGTATCAACTCTCCCATCAACGATCCGAGGCTTGTGATGTTTTTAGAGCAGGCTTACCAAAGCGTGTATGGTTAGATGTTGAGGAGTGGGATATGATTCGCAATGAGCAACAACAAACTCATGATGGATATTGCCAGCAGCGAGATGCCGCAACCACACGTTTAGATATGGTTGGAACGTCACATTTGGGTAGCAGTGGATATGACACAATGCATCACAAGTTTGTAAGTACCATCTGGTTTACTGAATTTGTTTGTGTTAAGCTTCTCATGTATGTTCCTCTAATGTTTTCTATATACGTTACAGCAGTTGGCAATGGTTCGTCCTCAAACACGAATGGAGGAGGCTTATGGATATCATCATGGATTGACTACACTATTGGAGGACTTGGAGGGACGCCGTGCGATCGTTTCATGGGAGCGTCTGTGATGAGGTGATGAATTTATAAACTTGGTTTTTACTTGTTGTTTGTAAATCTCATGTGAATTTATCTCATTTCATGAATCTTTTTTGTTGTAGGACTGTTGGATATGGAGCATTCTTTGCATGTGTATGGTAGTCGGACACCAAAATTTTGTATTTGATTCTTATATGGCAATGCTTTGCCACATTTTGTAAAAGCCTTATATATGACAGTGGTTTGCCACACTCCTGTACATGCTTCATTTATTAAATATATAACCCTTTTTGTACATGGTTCATTATGATTATCTCTTTTGTGTCCAATAATATTTTGTTTTATGAAATCATATTTCAGTTGCCATTAGAGTACACATCACTAGTACTCGGTTTTTTTGGGCAGACTGTATTGTCTTTTGCTAAGGAAACATCATGGAAATGTTGCTATAGCAAAAGACAACACACTCTGCCCAAAAAAAAAGTTTGCAGATATGGTCATCGGTATAAGCGACGGTAGTCCCAGTAATGCCATCCGAATAAAGCGTCGATACACCCAGTGGGCGCTGGTATATGTGAGGGTACATCCAACACAGTCGCCGGTATAATCCTTGATATGCGCACTAATATTATCGACACTCATACCGATGGGTATACCGATGCTCATAATGACGGTTATACTAGCACTTTAATTCCAACGTGCATACCGACACCTACACTGATGTCGGGGAAAAAATGCAACCCGTTCAATTTCCCTCGGTAAAAGCCTCGGTATACGACCGAGCTATTGTAGTGCAAATTTCTTAAAAAAAATAAAAAGGAGTGTTGAATGGTTTCTATTATACTTCCTATTTCGGATTTTTATGCATTTGATTGTACTAGAGAATTTATTCCTTATCGCTTCTTTGGAATCCACTTCGATTGCTATCGTTCATGTGTAGAAAGTGATTTCTTTGGCACTCATCTTTGATGAATATTTGGATTTTGACTTGATTTATTTGGATAAGATCGAAATTTATATGTTCTTACTTTTCTCTTCTTTTATATTGGTTCTATCCTTTTATTCTCCCTAAGGATCTAGATTCGTTGGCATAAGAAATGTGTTGCTTCGCAAATCTTGCCCAATATTTTTGGAACCGAAATTTGTTGCATATTTTTTTGAGCATCACATGCAGTCCATTTTTTCTTTTGGATCACCTTTGTTGGTGAAATTGAGGTTTTATTTCACTCCTAATATGTGGATTAAACGTAGTATTTACCTCACTTTTTTTTTACATATTACAGCCTTGAGTCAAACTTTCAAGGTAACATTTTCTAACACATTTTTTTATGCCTAATTGTGTTCGGATACTAGATGCTAAGAGTTAGCATGCTCCCTCATGACCTGCTGCATCGACGACTGTGGCTTTCCATAGTGTAAATTAAATTATGAGCTATCCATCATCGAATTTAGTATTGATTCTTGATCGATGGGTATGGTATCATGCATTATCTATGTTTCCTTCTTGCAAGTGTATTTGACAGCATATGAGGGATAACGTTGCTTTGAACTGATTTACGATGATTTCAGGATTACGACTAAATATCAAGAAATCTAGATTGCGAACTGCTTTAATTGGCGAACTGCTTTTCGCGGAGTGCTTTTCGCGAACTGCTTTTCACGAACTGCTTTGTTTTAGAAAACATATTTTAACCGCATGATCCGCTGCAGGGATCGATCAAGTTCTGTGCGTAGCATTCGAAGGAGCTCTTGTGAAGGCGATTCTATTTCTCCCTCATGACGGTACCTTAGGCGCTGCAGGAGCTCCTGTCTACGCAAGTCTATTGCGCTGCAGGAGGAGATGGGTTGGAATGTAGAGGCACTTCCTGATGACCTAATGGACAACGTAATGATGCGAGTACCCATGGATGCGCTAGTAAGATGCGCGGTCGTCTGCAAGAGATGGTACGCTTCCATCAAAAGCGCAAGATTCTGCTCCTCTATAACATCCCTACATCCTCCGCCTCCGCTGTTGTATGTTTGGGGACTTGACGAAACCCACAACGGATTTGCCGTTAATCTACAATCCATTCTCCAATCGCTGGCACGAGCTCTTCAAATCTCAGAAACGACCTTTGCGAAAGCGAAGCAGACAACCTTTGAGTTCAAGTTCTCTCTCTCTCACAGCTTTGTCTACCTGCCCCATCGTTCCACAACCTTTCGCAACTCACAAGGCTGTTCATCTCCATTGCAGGGCAGTCTTTCGCCTGCGATTGCACGGACGATAAGAATAATTTTTACTCTATAAATACTTGTTTTCTGAAAGGAAAGGGCTTGAACGAGAATTCGACAGATCAGACTTGCGTGTTGAAGGCATTTACAACAGACATGCATTTCTCCCACACCTATTGCCCTTGGAAGTTTTTTCGCTCTTCGACATGTCAATATTTAGCGTCGGAAAAGATTCTCGTACTAAGAGTGTTGGAGATGGAAAGGAGATTCATCAGACATCCTTCTTTCAGTACTTTCATTATTTCTGATATTGGGCATAGAGATTCAAGCAAATTTCTTGTGTATAACTCGCAGGACAACATCTGGAGAATACTTCCTTCTTTACCTCATGATCTGCAACCAGCAAATCTTTCAGAAGGAATTCTATCATCTGCTTGGGTTGGAAGAAGGATTTACATCATGCATACTTTACTCATGTTTATTGCCTATTTTGATGTTGATAGTGAATCATGGAGCCATGGGCAAACCCTAACCGGTTTACAAAACAAGCCAACGGCAAATGTGCATATAGTGAGCAACGACAATGGCCTAAATATGCTTTCTAACTCTGTTTTCTATTTAGATCTCTACAAAGTAGAAGAATCAAACATGTCTTGTGTGCATATTACACGAATCATGGAAATGGTTTGTCCAAGAGCAACCACAATTTATTGTGGTTTTGGTCAGCAAGTTTTTATACTCGATCCCGTTTTCTTATCAAGACTCGTAGTCATAAACCAAAACAGCAGACACAAACAGAGTGTCCCATTGCCCTCTCGACTTAAAATCGACGACTTCATGGCTTTCCATAGTGTAAATCGAATTTAGTATCGATTCTTGATCGATGGGTATGGTATCATGCATTATCTATGTTTCCATGGTATCATGCATTATCTATGTTTCCTTCTTGCAAGTGTATTTGACAGCATATGAGGGATAACGTTGCTTTGAACTGATTTACGATGAAGGGATGTGATTCTTCTTGTCACATTTAAGGAATTTCTCCATATTATCATCTTTTCTTTAGGAGGATTTAGCTTGGTACCTTTCTTTCAATATAATTTATATCATTTTTGCACTTAGTCCTATTAGAGTTTGTAATACTTGTGAGCCTAGAACTTGCAATGTGTTGATTGCAACCTCCACTTTATCTTCTTTCATTGATTCTTCCTCTACCTCTATTAACGACTAGTGTCTATACTTTCTAGTTATTTGGATTACTAGTATAAATCATGTTAATTGTGTTTCATGATACATATTTGGCATCTTAAGACTCACATTGTAATACTTGATGTAAAAATCACACTCCTTTTCCGGATTATAGTTCTTGATGATAAAGCCATTCTAAAATTCCATATGAATGTGACAACTCTACAACATATGAGGGGCATACCGACACTGTCTATAGCGATGACCACTCCCGACGTCGGTATAAACATTGGAAAATTCCATTCAAAGATACCGACAGTCAAGTGAGCGTCTGTATGACCATTTAAAATGGATCATCAGTACGTCTCACGATCTTCGATATGGGCATCGATATAAGCATCGGTATATGCATTGATATAAGCATCGGTAATTTATTGGAAATTATCGGTGCCCATACGGATGCCCATATCGACAGGTATACCGAGGCCATGTTTTAAACATACCGTGAACCCAAGAGCAAAACTCAACATTTTGCGCATGTTTTACATTAAGTACTGCTTGCTTCTATCAAACTTGCACGCACCAATGGAATTGACTGCATTGTCTTGTGCACACAGACACACACACATATCTCTCTCTACACACACACACACTCTCTCTCTATTTAGATCTCACATCTTAGTAAGTGGTGCAAGTACTCTTAGCCTTTGTCTGTCTCTATGCTTTATGTTTTATAATTTCTCTTCTCTTTGATTTTGCATAAGTTTTTTGGCATCGATTCTTTGGAATTCGATGATAGATGTACGACATACATTACGCTTTGACGACAAGGATCCAAAAGAGGGACATACCTTTAAGTGATTGTTTTATTCTCTATTGATAGAGAGAGAGAGAGAATAGATAGATAGATAGAGAGAGAGAGAGAAAGAGAGATAGAGAGAGAGAGAGATGAGAGCGAGAGGGAGATAGATAGATAGATAGAGAGAGAGAGATGAGAGAGAGAGAGAGGGAGATGAGAGAGAAAGAGTGATAGAGAGATAAAGAGAGAGAGATAGAAAGAGAGAGAGAGATAAAAGAGAGGAAGATATAGATAGGAAGATAGAGCATACATACACACACACATACATACAAACACACATCTACACATGCATACATACACACACACATGTACACACATGCATACATACACACATATACCCACATGCATGCATACATGCACACACATATACACACATGCATGCATACATACACACACATATACACACATGCATGCATACACACATACACATATACACACATGCATATATACACACACACATTCATACACACACACATATACACATATGCATACACACACACATATACACACATGCATACACACACACATACATAAACACATATACACACATGCATGCATACATACACACACATATACACACATCCATGCATACACAAATATACACATATACACAAATGCATACATACACACACACATGCATACACACATACATACACACACACATATACACATGCATACACACACATACTACACACGTACATACATACACACACACATATACACACATGCATCACACATACATAGACACACATATACACACATGCATGCATACACACACATACACATATACACACAGGCATACATACACACACAAGCATACACACATACATACACAAACACACATATACACATATCACACACATACACACACACATGCATACACACATACATACACACACACATATACACACATGAATGCATACATACACACACATATACACACATACACACATATACACATATACACACATGCATACATTCACATACACACATACACATATACACATATACACACATGGATACATACACACATACATCTACACACTTGCATACATACACACACATGTACACACATGCATACATACACACATGCATGCATACATACACACACATATACACACATGCATGCATACACACACCCCTACATACACACACACATACATACACACATGCATGCACACACACATGCATACATACACACACATACACATATACACACATGCATACATTCACACACACACACACATACATGCACACATATACACACACATATATGATTTCAGTGTAGATAAATAAATATGAAAATATCTAGTGTTTTAATGAAATATATATAATTAAATATATAAAATTACGATTTTAAAGTTTTATTTTACATCAAATATATAAAAATAGGATTAGGGTTTTTAGGCTATTTACACATACATCATACACATATACTTATACACATATATATACACATGCACACATATATACATGTTTTAGGTCTAGGACTTTTCGATTACGATTTTAGGGCTTTTACACATGCATAATGTATATACACACATACACATACACATATAATACATATATACATGTATATACGCATGGATACACAAATATACATATTTTAGGTCTAGATTTTTAGGATTAGGGTTTTAAGGTTTTTACATACATATAAAGAAAAAATATAGAAAAAATTATGAAAAAATTTTGATTTATAAAAATTAAATTTATATAAAGAAAAAATTATGAAAAAATTTTGAATATATAAATAAATATATATAAAACATAGGATAATTATATAGATAAATAAATATGAAAAGAGCTAGTGTTTTAAATAAATTAATTAACTATATATAATTAAATATATAAAAATATAATTAATTTTAAGGTCTTTTATCAGAGTAAATATATATACACATACACATACACATACACATATATACATATATACACATTTACACATACACATATATATACACATACATATATATACACATGGATACACATATATATATGTTTTCGGTTTATGCCTTTTCGATTAGGGTTTTAGGGTTTTCACACATGCATAACATATATACACATACACATACACATATAATACATATATATATATGTATATACACATTGATATGCAAATATACCTATTTTATGTTTAGATCTTTAGGATTAGGGTTTTAGGGTTTTTACATACATATAATTCAATTAAATTTATATAAAGAAAAAATATAGAAAAAAATCTGAATATATAAATAAATATATATATATAATAGGATAATTATATAGATAAATAGATATGAAAAGAACTAGTGTTTTAAATGAATTAATTAAATATATATAATTAAATATATAAAAATAGGATTAATTTTGAGGTTTTTAATCAGAGTAAATATATATACACATACACATACGCACACACATATATATATAGATATATACACATACACACATGTATACATATACACATATATATACACATGCATACACACATAAACATGTTTTAGGTCTCGATCTTTACGATTAGGGTTTTAGGGTTTTTACACATGCATAACACATATACACACATACACATACACATATAATACATATATACATGTATATACACATGCATACACAAATATATATTTTTTAAGTTTAGATATTTAAGATTAGGGTTTTTATGGTGTTTACATACATATAATTCAATTAAATTTATATAAAGAAAAAATATAAAAAAATTAAGAAAAGAATTTGTATATATATATATATATATATATATATATATATATATATATATATATATATATATATATATATATATATATATATATATATATATATATATATATATATATATATATATATATATATATATATATATATATATATATATATATATATATATATATATATATATATATATATATAACTAGTAGGATAATTGTATAGATAAATAAATATGAAAACAGAGTGTCTTAAAAAATAAATTAATTATATATAATTTAATACATAAAAATAGTATTTTAATTATATAAGAAATAGACATGTATATAGGACATATAATACATATACACATATATAGGTCTTTAGGATTAGGTCTTTAGGATTAGGGTTTAAGGATTAGGTTTTAGGATTAGGGTTTTAGGTTTTTCTAGGTCTTTAAGTCGTTAGGTTTTAGTATTTCAAGTTTAAGTCTTTAGGAGTATGATTTTTAGGTTTAATAAAAAAAATCAAATGTTCTAAAGTGTCCATATTGTATCAACTGTCCCATGGACGATCCGAGGGTTGTGATGTTTTCAGAGCAGGCTTACCAAAGTGTGTATGGTTAGATGCTGAGGAGTGGGATATGATTCGCGATGAGCAACAGCGAACTCCTGACGGATATCGCCAGCAGCGAGATGCCGCAGCCACAAGTTTAGATATGGTTAGAACTTCACATTTGGGTAGTAGTGGATATGACACAATGCATCACAGGTTTGTAAGTACCATTTGGTTTATTGAATTTGTTTGTGTTAAGTCTCTCATGCATGTTCCTCTAATGTTTTGTATATTCATTACAGGAGCTGGAAATGGTTCGTCCTCCAACACGAATGGAGGAGGCTTATGGATATCATCATGGATTGACTACACTATTGGAGGACTTGGAAGGACGCGGTGCAATCGTTTCATGGGAGCGTTTGTGATGAGGTGATGAATTTATAAACTTGGTTTTTACTTTTTGTTTGTAAATCTCATGTGAATTTATCTCATTTCATGAATCTTTTTTGTTGCAGGACTGTTGATATGGAGCATTCTTTGCATGTGTATAGTAGTTGGACACCAAAATTTTGTATTTGATTCTTATATGGCAATGCTTTGCCACATTTTGTAAAAGCCTCATATATGACAATGGTTTGCCACACTCTTGTACATGCTTCATTTATGAAATATATAACTCTTTTTGTACATGGTTCATGGTTCATGGTTCATTATGATTATCTCTTTTGTGTCCAATAATATTTTGTTTTATGAAATCATATTTCAGTTGCCATTAGAGTACACATCACATGTACTCGGTTTTTTTGGGTAGAGTGTATTGTCTTTTGCCAAGGAACATCATGGTAATGTTGTTATAGCAAAAGACAACACACTCTGCCCAAAAAAAAGTTTGCAGATATGGTCATCGATATAAACGACGGTAGTTCCAGTAATGCCATCCGAATAAGCGTCGATACACCCAGTGGGCGTTGGTATATGTGAGGGTACATCCAACACAGTCGCCGATATAATCCTCGATATGCGCACTAATATTATTGAAACTCATACCGATGGGTATACCGATGCTCATAATGATGGTTATACTAGCACTTTAATTCCAACGTGCATATCGACACCTACACTGATGTCGGGGAAAAAATGCGCCCGTTCAATTTCCTCGGTAAAAGCCTCGGTATAACGACCGATCTATTGTAGTGCAAATTTCTTAAATAAATAAAAAGGAGTATTGATGGTTTCTATTATACTTCCTATTTCGGATTTTTATGCATTTGATTGTACTAGAGAATTTATTCCTTATCGCTTCTTTGGAATCCACTTCGATTGCTATCGTTCATGTGTAGAAAGTGATTTCTTTGGCACTCATCTTTGATGAATATTTGGATTTTGACTTGATTTATTTGGATAAGATCGAAATTTATATGTTCTTACTTTTCTCTTCTTTTATATTGGTTCTATCCTTTTATTCTCCCTAAGGATCTAGATTTGTTGGCATAAGAAATGTGTTGCTTCGCAAATCTTGCCCAATGTTTTTGGAACCGAAATTTGTTGCATATTTTTTTGAGCATCACATGCAGTCCATTTTTTTCTTTTGGATCACCTTTGTTGGTGAAATTGAGGTTTTTATTTCACTCCTAATATGTGGATTAAACGTAGTTCTTGTCGTATGGTATTCATATATCAAAATTTCCACAACTTTTTTGCCATGTATAAATGTTTACAACATCAAAGTCTTTTGAGAAAAGAGCACGAGCTCTATCAAGATTGACATAAAGTGGATGGATTATGGATAGAGAGTGAGAAAGATCATACAATATTGATGTAATGTAGAAAGAGACAAACATTAGAAGTAGCATCAACGCCATTCAAGAGAATATGTACAATGGGATGTAAACACTAAACAAGAACTCTCATTTTTATGGAGCTGCATCAATGCCAAATCGATTTGCATCATTGATTAAAGATCTAAAATAAGGATAGAAAAGTAGAAAAACGTGTGTTTTGAATATTTTCTTTGATCTTTGTTGATCCAAACGTTAGACGAAACTCTGCTGCAATGATGCACTTGATTTGTTGATCCAAATGTTAGAGCAAACGAGTTTCCTTGTTTTTCCTTGTTGCAAATCTTAGAGAAATTTCTCGATGATGAGTTGCAAAACCATACTCCAGCATTTCATTAACACTAGTCTATGCAAGAATAATCTCTCTCTTTCTCGCTCTATCTTTGTCTCTTTGTGTCTATTGTACCACTACATTGATGAGAGTAGATGGAGGGCATAGGGTTGTTATAACAGTCCATGATCTTCAAAAACAAGAATGGAAGCATTTCTAATACACATATGAGATGACTGCGAATAGGTGCCTCCTATTTGCATTATGTTTATGCAGTTGATAGAGAATGTTCACAAAATGATGAATAGGACAATGAGCGAGAGAAGTAGGAGAAAAATAAGCATACTTTGGATGATAAGAGTGCAAACATCACAAAGATGATGATTAAAGCTCTCAAACAAAAGAATAACAAGCATATTTATTGTTCACTTGAAATAGAACTTAGAAGCACTTTAGGAGAAGGATGTGAAAGGGGAGGGAGGATTTAAGGAAAGAATGCGCCTGAGGTAATGAATATGAAGATTCAAAATAAATATTAAAAAAAAAAGGTATCAAATAATACCTATGCTATGATACCATGTCGAGAAGCATGGCCCAAGACAATTAACATGCATAGAAAGGTATGGGGGATCAAAATAGACTAGAAACGAGAAATAGAAATGAACCTAAATATGAAATGAGAACTTACATGTCAATCATGAAGCTCAAGCCTGAAGGTGAGATCATCATGGGGGTACTTGAAAGAATGAGGAGAAAAGTGAGGAATGAAGTAGAAGGAAAAGTACCTCCATGTGGGATAAGGAGACATTGCATGAGAGTGAATGAGATCTTATGAGGGGATCCCTTGAATGTGGGATTACATCGAAGCATGAGAATAAATGAGGATTAAAAAAAGGGTAGACCATGGATATCTCAACACATACTAACTTGAGAAATATAGAGATGCATTCACATAAAAGTGTGCAAAAAAACATAAAAACTATACAAAAGAAGATAGGGTGCAATGATAAAGAAAACCTATTTACATAATGATAGGTACAATCTCCTCCCATGTGCTTGGTTGGATTTATTCCTAACCAAACATATTTATTGTTAATATTTACTATATCAAAATTTTCTTGCCCAAAATAAGGTCACAAAGTGGAAAAGCCACTTGTACTTCGACAATATTTGCCATAAAATGTAGGTCATATCACTATTTTTAGAAAAATATGTGTGCATATATTTTGAAAATAACTATACATCTCTGAGTAATAATCCCTTCAAATATAAGAGTTTCAAAGATTATTAGAAAAAAATATATATAATTGAATGACTATGAAATTTTCAAAGCTTCATGATCCTTGGTCCACAAATCAAAACAAAAACCACACTAAATTCGTCTATCTCACATGAAATAATATTTAATAACTCCAAATACTCCATTAAGGATACCATTCTCTTCAAGTGAAAGGAGATTTTCCTAAATCGAAAGTACAACATAGAGATTGATGAGCAATCACACGCCACACCGCCAAACATTAATAAACATGTTCCATGTGCTACATTGAATAACATTAGATTTTTCAATTAAATAATTTAATATGTTTGTGAATGACATGTACTAACAATCAAGTGATAATAACATCCTGTAAGTAATGACTTTTGTATCATTTTATATTCATTCAGAGAGGATGATTTTTGTATCAATTTATATTCATTCAGAGAGGATTCTTGTATTTCAGTAGGCAGCAAGGATATTGAATGCATGTTTGTATTTGTGTTGCAGGTACTAGTATTTCGCACATTAATTTACTTAATCCACAAACTTCCGAGTGTTTTCAAATGAAAGAACTAAATGTTATGTAATAATTGAATCAAATAGAATCGAATAACATGAATAATTCCATCAAACGTCACCCAATGACACTTCACACAATTTAACAACAAAATCCATGTTCCATGTTATAAGTGAAGCATGTCCAAAAACAATATTTTTTTATGTTTGCTATGATATGGAGAAATAAAATGATCCAAATCTTGTATCAATAATGCTTTTTGTATCTGTTGAGATCTAGCAATGAGTGATATTTGTACTTAACCAAATATCTATCTATGATATTTAAGTCATTTCCATGCGGAAATTACATCATAATCCAAGACTTCCTTATGTAATATAATTCCAATATCTTTACTTATAACATAGGAGGAGTTCCTTTGCTTTTAAAATACCTATGTGAAATAAATTATGTATATTCTAGTTTGATAGTATTTCTAATCTAAAGGAGTGCTTATTAATTTACTGTATGTTTTCAAATCAACTATAATAGGATTCTGTTTAATGTTTTTGAGTCTTCATTGAAGAATGAATAGAAGGACATTTCTAGTTATTAATGCTAGTTGTCCTATCTTGCCATAGCGTCTTAATGTTTTTTTTTTGGGCTATGTGTGTGTGTGGTTGTCTTGGTCAACCATCCATACGTCAATCTCAGCATTTTATTCTCTCTCTCTCTCTCTCTCTCTCTCTCTCTCTCTCTCTCTCTCTCTCTCTCTCTCTCTCTCTCTCTCTCTCTCTCTCTCTCTCTCTCTCTCTCTCTCTCTCTCTCTCTCTCTCTCTCTCTCTCTCTCTCTCTCTCTCTCTCTCTCTCTCTCTCTCTCTCTCTCTCTCTCTCTCTCTCTCTCTCTCTCTCTCTCTCTCTCTCTCTCTCTCTCTCTCTCTCTCTCTCTCTCTCTCTCTCTCTCTCTCTCTCTCTCTCTCTCTCTCTCTCTCTCTCTCTCTCTCTCTCTCTCTCTCTCTCTCTCTCTCTCTCTCTCTCTCTCTCTCTCTCTCTCTCTCTCTCTCTCTCTCTCTCTCTCTCTCTCTCTCTCTCTCTCTCTCTCTCTCTCTCTCTCTCTCTCTCTCTCTCTCTCTCTCTCTCTCTCAAACACAACCCTAGCCCTCATATTTATAGTGTGTTCTCCGTATTGTTCGATTCGAACCTGCAGAAAGAATTGCATAGATAGAGTAGGTAAAGAGGAGGATAAGCAATCACGATTACATATCAAACTTGGAAGTACCGAAGTCGATGGACCCTCACAAGTTCCATCCTATAGAGGTTTCCAAAGCCATCTACTTTTGAGTCCCTTTTTTATTTGGATGGCTCCTTGCACCACACGAGTAGTTTACATTCATGATATGGGATTGCGCGAGGCAGAAAAAGAGGAAATAAAGATGGCTACAAAGTCTTTAGTTGTTCCATATAGATCTCATTCGTAAGATCTCCATGCAAGAAAGCAGTTTTCACATCCAATAGGACTAGCTCTAAGTCCTCCATTGCAATGAATCCAAGCAACATTCGAAGGGTAGTCATCTTGACCACTGGGGAGAAGATTTCCTTGAAATGAATACCATATTGTTGCTAAAAACCCTTTACAACCTCGCGCTTTGTACTTTGGAGAAGCACAATTTGATGTGAATTTCAACTTATATATCCATTTACATGGTAAAGCTTTCCTGCCCTTTGGCAAAGACAATAAATCCTAAGTACCATTCTTGTGAATAGAATCCAAATCACACTTCATGGCAAGCTCCCACTTGACATGATCCTTTGTCTCCATGGCCTTTTTGTAGCAAGAAGGCTCACCAGAATCTGTGAGCATAACAAAATCCAAACCTGGAACATATCTATCACCTGAAGAAGAACATTTGTAGAATGATATGATCATACATTCTCTGTTGACATAAAGTGGATGGATTATGGATAGAGAGTGAGAAAGATCATACAATATTGATGTAATGTAGAAAGAGACAAACATTAGAAGTAGCATCAACGCCATTCAAGAGAATATGTCCAATGGGATGTAAACACTAAACAAGAACTCTCATTTTTATGGAGCTGCATCAATGCTAAATCGATTTGCATCATTGATTAAAGATCTAAAATAAGGATAGAAAAGTACAAAAACGTGTGTTTTGAATATTTTCTTTGTTCTTTGTTGATCCAAACGTTAGACGAAACTCTGCTGCAATGATGCACTTGATTTGTTGATCCAAATGTTAAAGCAAACAAATTTGCTTGTTTTTCCTTATTGCAAATCTTAGAGAAATTTCTCGATGATGAGTTGCAAAACCATACTCCTGCATTTCATTAACACTAGTCTATGCTTGGTCCACAAATCAAAACAAAAAACACACTAAATTCATCTATCTAACTCCAAATACTCCATTAAGGATACCTTTCTCTTCAAGTGAAAGGAGAATTTCCTAAATCGAAAGTCCAACATAGAGATTGATGAGCAATCACATGCCACACTGTGAAACATTAATAAACATGTTTCATGTGCTACATAGAATAACATTAGATTTTTCAATTAAATAACTTTATATGTTTGTGAATGACATGTACTACCAATCAAGTGATAATAACATCCTGTAAGTAATGACTTTTGTATCAATTTATATTCATTCATAAAGGATTATTTTTGTATCAATTTATATTCATTCAAAGAGGATTCTTGTATTTCAGTAGGTAGTAAGGATATTGAAAGATCATACCAGCTTGTTGAAAACATGAAACACATTAATTTACTTAATCCACCAACTCCCAAATGTTTTCAAATGAAAGAACTAAATGTTATGTAACAATTGAATCAAATAGAATAATTCCATCAATACGTCACCCAATTTAATAGAAATTGTATTTAATTGGAAAGAAAACCTAGATGTTGACATCCAATGACACTTCACACAATTTAACAACAAAATTCCTGTTCCATGTTATAAGTAAAGCATGTGCAAAAACAATATTTTTTTATGTTTGCTATGATATGGAGAAATAAAATGATCCAAATCTTGTATCAATAATGCTTTTTGTATCTGTTGAGATCTAGTAACGAGTGATATTTGTACTTAACCAAACATCTATGATATTTAAGTCATTTCCATGCGGAAATTACATCATAATCCAAGACTTCCTTATGTAATATAATTCCAATATCTTTACTTATAACATAGGAGGAGTTCCTTTGCTTTTAAAATACCTATGTGAAATAAATTATGTATATTCTAATTTGATAGTACTTCTAATCTAAAGAAGTGCTTATTAATTTACTATATGTTTTCAAATGAACTATAATAGGATTCTGTTTAATGTTTTGAGTCTTCATTGAAGAATGGATAGAAGGACATTAACGTAGCACAAACAACATATATCTCGGACATTTCTTGTTATTTTGGGCTATGTGTGTGTGTGGTTGTCTTCGTCAACCATCCATACATCAATCTCGGCATTTTATTCTCTCTCTCTCTCTCTCTCTCTCTCTCTCTCTCTCTCTCTCTCTCTCTCTCTCTCTCTCTCTCTCTCTCTCTCTCTCTCTCTCTCTCTCTCTCTCTCTCTCTCTCTCTCTCTCTCTCTCTCTCTCTCTCTCTCTCTCTCTCTCTCTCTCTCTCTCTCTCTCTCTCTCTCTCTCTCTCTCTCTCTCTCTCTCTATCTATCTCTCTCTCTCTCTCTCTCTCTCTCTCTCTCTCTCTCTCTCTCTCTCTCTCTCTCTCTCTCTCTCTCTCTCTCTCTCTCTCTCTCTCTCTCTCTCTCTCTCTCTCTCTCTCTCTCTCTCTCTCTCTCTCTCTCTCTCTCTCTCTCTCTCTCTCTCTCTCTCTCTCTCTCTCTCTCTCTCTCTCTCTCTCTCTCTCTCTCTCTCTCTCTCTCTCTCTCTCTCTCTCTCTCTCTCTAAGACAACCCTAGCCCTCATATTTATAGTGTGTTCTCCGTATTGTTCGATTCGACCTGCATAAAGAATTGCATAGATAGAGTAGGTAAAAGGAGGAGGATAAGCAATCATGACTACATATCAAACTTGGAAGTACCGAAGTCGATGGACCCTCACAAGTTCCATCCTATAGAGGTTTCCAAAGCCATCTACTTTTGAATCCCTTTTTTATTTGTATGGCTCCTTGCACCACACAAGAGTAGTTTACATTCATCATATGGGATTACGAGAGGCAGAAAAAATTTTGACCTCTTTAAGAAGAGGTACCAAGGTCATCCCCAAGAGGTGAAGCAAAAATATGGAGTTTGGTTGCTCAAAATCTTGCACTCCACATGATTAATCATCTCATCCTCAATGACATGACACTTAAAAGTTAAATGTTTTTGAACGTCTACAACACATTGATTCATGTGAAGCAACCTGAGGTATTTTGATAGTGATGCACCTCAGTGGAATCTCCTTCTTGAGAGCTCCATGAAAATACCCTCGTGATAGAGAATTGAGCTTCAGATGCCACACAGAGTACTCTGTAACGAGGGTGCAGAATACATAGAAAATGCACAATACATAGAATACAAACACAGATTTCTTAGGTCACAAAAATGTGTTTGGACTTATAGTTTGTGGCTGACCATGCCACTACATGTTTTATTAAAGAACATATACAAAAGTTTCTGACTTCCATTTGGACTTTCACATGGACATTAACAGTAACAATCTCCCACTAAAGGCCAATATGGCCAAAGTGTGTATGGGAGGAAAATCAATAAAGATAAAGAATACCTAAGAGTATACAAACTATACCTCCCACTTGATGGGCATGTTACACAATATACAAGTAACTATGTAAGATCATGGATCAAGTAACCTCCATGAAGTGCCAATAGTGTCAAAGGATGTCATGTGATAGAGCTTTAATCAAAGCATTTGTAGCATTATCTCAAGTATGAACCTTCTCAAGAATAATATTCTCAGTGGCTAAGTAGTCTCTAATGAACTGATACCGCACCTCAATCTGCTTGGCCTTTGCATGATAGACTAGATTCTTAGCCAATACAATAGCACTTTGTCTATCACTAAGCAAACAAGGTACATGCTAAGGTAGACCCATATCAGAAGTGAGAAGAGAAAGCCACAATGCTTCCTTACATGCCTCACTTGTTGCAACATACTCTACTTCTATAATGTAAATAGCTCTACATTGTTGAAGACAAGATATCCAAGAGATAGCACCTCTAGCAAAATGAAAAATGTACCCTGATGTAGATGTACGATTGTCTACACAACTAGCATAATGAAAATCTGTGTAACCCATAACGGATGCTTTCCCTCTACCCAAGCATAAACACTTGTCCTTAGTGCCACTCAAATATCTCAAAATCATCCTAACCGCATCCTAATACTTTTTACCAAGATTAGACATATATCTACTCACAACTCACATTGCAAATGCAATGTCTGGTCTCATAGCTACCATAGCATACATGAGACTACCAACAGTAGACTGATAAGGAATCTTGGTCATGAATTCCTTTTCATCATCTAATTTGTGGCAATCATCTTTGCTTAATTTCACATATGTGGGTAAAGCTGTACTCAATGCCTTTCCACCCTACATATTGAACATGTGAAGTACTTTGGATATGTACCCACTTTGAGACAAGTATATGCATCAATTACTCCTATCATGAATAATGTGCATGCCAAGAATATGTTTGGCATCCCCCAAATCCTTCATATCAAATGTCTCACTTAACCTCTTTTTGAGAATTGACAATTCATAAGAGGACTTCCCAACAATCAACATATCATCGACATAAAGTATCAAGCATATCAAGCTACCATCTGAGCATCTTTTTGTGTAGAGAAAATTGTCCTCATTGCTTCCAGAATAGCCTTGAGACTTCATAAAAGCATCAAACTTTTGGTACCATTGTCTAGTGGACTGTTTAAGTCCATATAAGCTCTTCTTCATCTTACAAGCTAGAATTTCTTTGCAAGGAACTACATAACTCTCTAGTTATTCCATATAGATCTCATTCGTAAGATCTCCATGCAAGAAAGCATTTTCCACATCCAATTGGACTAGCTCTAAGTCCTCCATTGCAATGAATCCAAGCAACATTCGAAGGGTAGTCATCTTGGCCACTAGGGAGAAGATTTCCTTGAAATCAATACCATATTGTTGCTAAAAACCCTTTGCAACCTTGCGCTTTGTACTTTGGAGAAGCACTATTTCATGTGAATTTCAACTTATATATCCATTTACATGGTAAAGCTTTCTTGCCCTTTGGCAAAGGCAATAAATCCGAAGTACCATTCTTGTGAATAGAATCCAAATCACTCTTCATGGCAAGCTCCCACTTGACATGATCATATGTCTCCATGGCCTTTTTGTAGCAAGAAAGCTCACCAAAATCTGTGAGCATAACAAAATCCAAACCTGGAACATATCTATCACTTGAAGAAGAACATTTGTAGAATGATATGATCATACATTCTCTCAATATCCTTATGTGCAGTATTTTTATGCATGCTAACTAGAGGACTAGTATCATCAAACACCAATCTTCTCACTTTAACCTCCTTAATGGGTTGTTTATGAATCTTCGACTCATTAAAAATGACATCACTACTTTTGATCATTGACCATGTTTCAGGATCCCATAAGCGATATCCAAATTGTCCTTCTCGACCATATCCAAGAAAAATGCATTCTTTGACTTACGATCTAGTTTTTGTCTAAGATTCTTGGGTATATGAACATATGGTTCAATCCCAAAAACTCAAAGATGATCATGATATAGTGGTTTTCCTGCCCATAACTCTTGTGCCACTTTCATACCTTTGGGATTAGTGTTAATAATGTGAACTGTAATCAATATTGCTTCTACCCAAAAGCCTTGTGGAAGGTTTGCATGATGGATCATAGAAACTACTCTATCCTCAATAGTTATACTCATCCTTTTAGCTACACCATTCTATAAAGGGGTATTAGGAGTTGTAAACTCTCTATGAATTCCTCTATACTAGTAGAAAAGGTTGAATTCATGTGAGGTATACTCACCCCCATTATCTAAACATAAAGCTTTTATCTTAGTTCTTTTTTCAGTCTCAACTAAAGCAATCCATTTTTTGAAGGTATGGAAAACTCTAGGTCGAAGGGGCATGGAAAATGGACAAGAGGATTTGAGTGGAAATGGAAAAGAAATTAGAAAAGTGAACGTATAAACCAAAAGAGCAGCAGGAAGGAAGAACGGATGGGGGTCTTGCATGAATATATGTTGTGTGTGTGAAAAAGTAGCGTGAAAGCGACAGAGGCCAAGAAGAATACCAAGAAGAAGAATTGGATGCGGTTTTTACTTGTGTTTACATTGCATGTGAATGGAGAGGAATGACAAGAGAGGGAATGTGGATGGGCTTTTGTTTGTATGCATATGGGATGTGACGAGCTTGCATGTGTGACGAGGATGTGTGATGTGATTTCCTGATGTGTGTTTGCTCTTTCCATTTTGGTTGTAAATGTTATTGTGATTTGATGAAGAAAGGTTCTAATGTTTTGATGAAGTTTGTACACAGGTGGACATGGCAGTGAAGATGCGAGAAACTAGACAAAGTTGGTAAGTGAATTGATTATATTTTAGTACTAATTAGATGATTGGATGAGTATGATTGGAGGTGCTACATTGAGGAAGGAGAGAATTGGTATGCAAGGTAAAGATTTGTATTTGATTAAGTGATGATCACATGTGATTTTGTTCAAATATCTCAAAAGAAATTGTTTGTATGGTTGCATTTATGCATTAGTGTGCAATATCAACATGGATAGGTTTTTGAGTGCATCATTGCAATAGGAAGGTGCATGTTTGAGCATGGGAATATATATGTACATGTGCATCTATGTGTGTTGATTTTGATATGTGTGGATATGTCAACATGGACTTGTTACTAATTGCATGACTACAAAAGATTATGTGTGCGAAGGAGATGTGTAGATGAGCATGCACTAAAATGTATTTGTATATGCCATTAAGCCTATGGATCACGTGCACATCATCATATGTGTGTAAGATTGCTTGAGAACACAAATGTGTGTATGAAAATGCATCAACCCATGTATATGTACCGTAGTTGCAAACTTCATGTGTCCTTTCATATGTGCATCTTGCTTCAAGATTGATATATTTGGAAGTTGAAAAAAAAAGGAAAAAAACTAGAAGAAAAGAAAAAAAAACAAAACAAAAATGCAAAAAGAAAAAATTGGAAAATATTATTGAAGAAAAACAAAAAGAAAGAAAATAAATAAAAAAAGAAAAATAAAAATGCACGTATGCATGTGAGTGGGGGGAGTGGGGTGTCAGGGGGTCATAGTGTCAGGGGAGTGGGTGAGTAAAGAAAAAAAGGTGAAAATAAAAAGTTTTTGGGGGTGTCTCTCTCTAGGGGGCTCTCTCGGGGTTTTTTGTTCTTTGGGTGTCTCTACAGGTACAAGAGCTCGCAGCAGATCGTGGAGGAGGAGTCGCGCTCAATCCCTACGAAGCACATATACACATACACATATACACATATACACATATACATTAATAAACATGTTTCATGTGCTACATAGAATAACATTAGATTTTTCAATTAAATAACTTTATATGTTTGTGAATGACATGTACTACCAATCAAGTGATAATAACATCCTGTAAGTAATGACTTTTGTATCAATTTATATTCATTCATAAAGGATTATTTTTGTATCAATTTATATTCATTCAAAGAGGATTCTTGTATTTCAGTAGGTAGTAAGGATATTGAAATATCATACCAGCTTGTTGAAAACATGAAACACATTAATTTACTTAATCCACCAACTCCCGAATGTTTTCAAATGAAAGAACTAAATGTTATGTAACAATTGAATCAAATAGAATAATTCCATCAATACGTCACCCAATTTAATAGAAATTGTATTTAATTGGAAAGAAAACCTAGATGTTGACATCCAATGACACTTCACACAATTTAACAACAAAATTCCTGTTCCATGTTATAAGTAAAGCATGTGCAAAAACAATAATTTTTTATGTTTGCTATGATATGGAGAAATAAAATGATACAAATCTTGTATCAATAATGCTTTTTGTATCTGTTGAGATCTAGCAATGAGTGATATTTTTACTTAACCAAACATCTATGATATTTAAGTCATTTCCATGCGGAAATTACATCATAATCCAAGACTTCCTTATGTAATATAATTCCAATATCTTTACTTATAACATAGGAGGAGTTCCTTTGCTTTTAAAATACCTATGTGAAATAAATTATGTATATTCTAATTTGATAGTATTTCTAATCTAAAGAAGTGCTTATTAATTTACTGTATGTTTTCAAATGAACTATAATAGGATTCTGTTTAATGTTTTGAGTCTTCATTGAAGAATGGATAGAAGGACATTAACGTAGCACAAACAACATATATCTCGGACATTTCTCGTTATTTTGGGCTATGTGTGTGTGTGGTTGTCTTCGTCAACCATCCATACATCAATCTCGGCATTTTATTCTCTCTCTCTCTCTCTCTCTCTCTCTCTCTCTCTCTCTCTCTCTCTCTCTCTCTCTCTCTCTCCAAGACAACCCTAGCCCTCATATTTATAGTGTGTTCTCCGTATTGTTCGATTCAACCTGCATAAAGAATTGCATAGATAGAGTAGGTAAAAGGAGGAGGATAAGCAATCATGACTACATATCAAACTTGGAAGTACCGAAGTCGATGGACCCTCACAAGTTCCATCCTATAGAGGTTTCCAAAGCCATCTACTTTTGAATCCCTTTTTTATTTGTATGGCTCCTTCCACCACACAAGAGTAGTTTACATTCATCATATGGGATTACGAGAGGCAGAAAAAATTTTAACCTCTTTAAGAAGAGGTACCAAGGTCATCCCCAAGAGGTGAAGCAAAAATATGGAGTTTGGTTTCTCAAAATCTTGCACTCCACGTGATTAATCATCTCATCCTCAATGACATGACACTTAAAAGTTAAATGTTTTTTAACGTCTACAACACATTGATTCATGTGAAGCAACCTGAGGTATTTTGATAGTGATGCACCTCATTGGAATCTCCTTCTTGAGAGCTCCATGAAAATACCCTCGTGATAGAGAATTGAGCTTCAGATGCCACACAGAGTACTCTGTAACGAGGGTGCAGAATACATAGAAAATGCACAATACATAGAATACAAACACAGATTTCTTAGGTCACAAAAATGTGTTTGGACTTATAGTTTGTGGCTGACCATGCCACTACATGTTTTATTAAAGAACATATACAAAAGTTTCTGACTTCCATTTGGACTTTCACATGGACATTAACAGTAACAATCTCCCACTAAAGGCCAATATGGCCAAAGTGTGTATGGGAGGAAAATCAATAAAGATAAAGAATACCTGAGAGTATACAAACTATACCTCCCACTTGATGGGCATGTTACACAATATACAAGTAACTATGTAAGATCATGGATCAAGTAACCTCCACAAAGTGCCAATAGTGTCAAAGGATGTCATGTGATAGAGCTTTAATCAAAGCATTTGTAGCATTATCTCAAGTATGAACCTTCTCAAGAATAATATTCTCAGTGGCTAAGTAGTCTCTAATGAATTGATACCGCACCTCAATCTGCTTGGCCTTTACATGATAGACCAGATTCTTAGCCAATACAATAGCACTTTGTCTATCACTGAGCAAACAAGGTACATCCTAAGGTAGACTATAGTAGATGCCTTGGGCTGTCAGGTGATTGGGTTGCAGCTTCGGGGAATGGCCGTTCATTTCTTGGATATGCTCATGTTTTGGGCATATGTTGCTTGCATTTCAGTACTTCCTCAGCTGCTTTGTTATCCTCTCTTCCTCTCTATCTCCCCTTCCCTCTCTCTCCTCCCCTCACCTCTCACCCCCGCAAAGCCCCTCCCCTCCCCTCACCACTCACCCCCGCAAGCCCCCTCCCCTCACCACCTCCCCCCACCTCCATGCGCCCTCCCCCTCACCCCCTTGCGCCCCACCTCCCACCACATCCATGCGCCCTCCCCCTCACCCCCTTGCGGCCCACCTACCTCACTCGCTCCATGCGCCAATCCCCTCTCCTCCCCTCACCACTAACCCCCACCACCCCCCTCCCCTCCCCTCACCACTAACCCCTGCCACCTCCCTCCCCTCCCCTCACCACAAACCCCCGCCACCTCCCTCCCCTCCCCTCAATACAAACCCCCGACACCTCCCTCCCCTCCCCTCACCACAAACCCCTGCCACCTCCCTCCCCTCCCCTCACCACAAACCCCCTCCACCTCACTCCCTCCATGCGCCAATCCCCTCTCCTCCCCTCACCACTAACCCCCGCCACCCCCCTCCCCTCCCCTCACCACTAACCCCCACCACCTCCCTCCCCTCCCCTCACCACAAACCCCCGCCACCTCCCTCCCCTCCCCTCACCACAAACCCCCGCCACCCCCCTCCCCTCCCCTCACCACTAACCCCCGCCACCCCCCTCCCCTCCCCTCACCACTAACCCCCGCCACCCCCCTCCCCTCCCCTCCCCTCACCACTAACCCCCGCCACCCCCCTCCCCTCCCCTCACCACTAACCCCCGCCACCTCCCTCCCCTCCCCTCACCACAAACCCCCGCCACCTCCCTCCCCTCCCCTCACCACAAACCCCCGCCACCTCCCTCCCCTCCCCTCACCACTAACCCCCGCCACCTCCCTCCCCTCCCCTCACCACTAACCCCCGCCACCTCCCTCCCCTCCCCTCACCACAAACCCCCGCCACCCTCCCCTCCCCTCACCACTAACCCCCGCCACCCCCCTCCCCTCCCCTCACCACTAACCCCCGCCACCTCCCTCCCCTCCCCTCACCACTAACCCCCGCCACCTCCCTCCCCTCCCCTCACCACAAACCCCCGCCACCTCCCTCCCCTCCCCTCACCACAAACCCCCGCCACCTCCCTCCCCTCCCCTCACCACAAACCCCCTCCACCTCACTCCCTCCATGCACCAATCCCCTCTCCTCCCCTCACCACAAACCCCCGCCACCTCCCTCCCCTCCCCTCACCACAAACCCCCTCCACCTCACTCCCTCCATGCGCCAATCCCCTCTCCTCCCCTCACCACTAACCCCCGCCACCCCCCTCCCCTCCCCTCACCACTAACCCCCGCCACCCCCCTCCCCTCCCCTCACCACTAACCCCCGCCACCCCCCTCCCCTCCCCTCACCACTAACCCCCGCCACCTCCCTCCCCTCCCCTCACCACAAACCCCCGCCACCCTCCCCTCCCCTCACCACTAACCCCCGCCACCCCCCTCCCCTCCCCTCACCACTAACCCCCGCCACCTCCCTCCCCTCCCCTCACCACTAACCCCCGCCACCTCCCTCCCCTCCCCTCACCACAAACCCCCGCCACCTCCCTCCCCTCCCCTCACCACAAACCCCCGCCACCTCCCTCCCCTCCCCTCACCACAAACCCCCTCCACCTCACTCCCTCCATGCGCCAATCCCCTCTCCTCCCCTCACCACAAACCCCCGCCACCTCCCTCCCCTCCCCTCACCACAAACCCCCTCCACCTCACTCCCTCCATGCGCCAATCCCCTCCCCTCGCCTCACCACTAACCCCCGCCACCCCCTCCCCTTACCACTATCCCCCCCCCACTCCACACACTTCCCCTCGCACTCACCCTCACTTTCACCCTCGCACACACCCTCACACACATAATCACTCACATAAAGCACACACACAAGCTTAGCGCACACACGTAATCACACATGCACTTCCACTCACACACAATTCTACACACACACTCACACAACTTCACACACATACACCCACACATATGCCCGAGGAGGCTCAACAGACCAAACCACAGAGATCTCCCGAAGAAGAGAAAGAAGCTGAATCTAAGTCATTTAAATTCTTAGTAATTGTTGGAGAACATGCAGAGCTCCGTAATTTTAACATAGAAAAGTGCAATTTGGAATCCTTGGAATATTTGGTTTGACGAAATATTGACCCTGAAAAGAGCAAGACTCTGGAATATGGAGCCAGTTATCTCTAGAAGATTGCTGCAAGGTGAGGCAGTGGGGGACACCATGATTGGATAAGCAGATGGACCAATCGGCTTCGTTGGATTGTCAGAATTGGATGAAGAGGTAAAAGTGAGTTGGTAAAAGTAAAAGTGTATTGTAGAGAGTAAAAGTGGCCGCCAACCATTCACGGCGACTACCTATCTTTGGGGATCCAATTCAAATCAAGGGAATAATTGACCTACCCCTCCAATTTTGGGTGGTTAACCGGCGCGTGATCAATGGACGTGAAGATGCAGCAAGGCTCTCTTGGCCTATTAGAGCCTATAAAATCAAAGGATTTGTGCTCATTTGGGACGACGGCTGCGACGACACACACTGAAGTTCATGTACAAGATTGTGCAGAAGACCTCTCTTGCACTTGGTGGTTTCAAGTCTACTGTGGGAGCTACTCTGTTGTGTATACAGAGGGGAGGCTTCTCAGTGAAGGGCTATGAGCACTATAGTGTAAAAGGGTAGCTTGGATTCTTCTTCTTATCCGTGAGTCAGTGTAGTAGATTGCGCTCTATTCTCTTGAAAAGATCTTACCACTTGTATTGTTCTGATTTAGTCTGCATAGGAGAAACTTTTGTATTGGTGTGTTTGCTATTCGAGTGATCTGTCAGCCCTTAGCTTGTGGCTTGTTAGACCTAAGTTTACACTTGTGTGCATCATATATCAATTGCCCAACTTTGTAATCATCTGGTTTGAATCAGGCAGAGTCTTCATTTGATATTGGTTGTCCATAATTGTGAAGCATTTACCATTCTGTAAAATTTTCGTTGTCAGCCTGCTCACAGAAATGTTAAAGGGTATACTTCCCTAAAGAGAACCCCCCTTGAGTAGGTGACGTACTGGACGTGTTTAATCTCCACTTTCCTACCTTTGTTAAAAGCGGATACCCCAGTACCTCCTCTACAGTTTGGCACGCACGGTGGGACATTTGCATTTCTGTGAGAGGCTCGTCGCCCTATTGTATTTGCGAGTAGGTACATGACCCATACGCGGGCGGACAAGGAGTCTCATCGTGAACGGAAGCGTCTCAACAAGTTAGAAATAACCACAACCAGTGAGCCTACCTCTCCTCCACCATCCTTGAATCTATCCATTTATTTGGGAGTAACACCATTATCAAAAGAGAAACATAGGAGAACCTTAGATTTTTCCTCTGATACTTCAGAAGAGGCGCCAGCACCAATGGAGGATCTTTCCCATTTACTCTCTAGGTTGAACATCAAGTTTCCTACATTTAAAGGATTGGCTTATGAAGATGCAGATGACCACGTGAGGAGATTCGTCTCGATATGCCGTGGAAGAGGATTGCAGAACCGGGAGGATGCAATGTTGGTGCTCTTTCCATCCACTTTGGAAGGCCTTGCAGACAAGTGGTATAGCCAGTATGCAGATGGGCACTTCACTACGTGGGAGGCACTAAAAGCGGCATTC
The DNA here is from genome assembly GCA_020310875.1 of Ceratopteris richardii. Classification (NCBI taxonomy): domain Eukaryota; kingdom Viridiplantae; phylum Streptophyta; class Polypodiopsida; order Polypodiales; family Pteridaceae; genus Ceratopteris; species Ceratopteris richardii. The sequence goes on along the minus strand of MU260225.1, from coordinate 275,886 downwards.
TCGCAGACATTTCGACCAAGCGACTCCTCAGAACGAGCTCTAGATCAGCTAGAGAACCTAAAATTACGAGCAGGTGAATCCTTTCATGAATTGCACACTAGAACTAAAGCACTCGTTTCTCGTTTGCCTCATGCTCCAGGTGATTTTTTAGTCAAAAAATGGATTGAGAAGGCTCTGCCTAAGTCATCTCAACAAAAGCTTCGAGAATCCCTCAGACTGGATGCAACACTTGATGATTTTGTTGCAACTGCATCACGCATTGAGGAGGCTAGAATACATTTTGAAGTGGAGTCTCAACCAAATTATGCATCCGATTTGGATCCGATCGGGCAACTCAGGAAGGAGTTGGAAGCCTTAAGAATGCAGCAAAGTCGCCAAGAAGAAAAGGTCATACCGCCGCCCTCAACCCATAATGTGGATGAAGTGTCTCAACTTAGGCGTGAGCTTGAAGACTTGCGGACTACCCAGGACATACGAAGACAGGTTTGGTGTACAATATGTAATAATAATGGACATTCCAATGTAAATTGTCCTAAGAGAGTCAGTTGTCAGTTCTGTGGCAAAGAGGGTCATGAGGCAAGAGACTGCTACTACCTTAAGGGGACACAACAGCGAGGTAACTATCAAGGTGTAGATTCATATTATGCTAGCACTTCTAATGCACCTAATAGAGAAGAGACCCGCCCAACTCGGCCTAGATACAATAGGCCTCTAATGTGTTACCGTTGTGGGGAGTATGGCCATATGCAGAACAGGTGTTCTCTTCCAGAGGACGCACCCCCTTGTCAACACTGTCCAGATGCTAAGGATCACTACACCAGAGATTGCCCAAGAGGTCGTCCGGCTCCTATTCACATGATTGCAGTCTCCCCACCTGTAGAAGGTATGACAGCTCAATCTTATGTTGTTTCGTCTTCATCCATGCCAATGATGACCAGAGCCAGGCAAGCGGCAGTAGCCCAAAAGGAGGAACAACAAGGACTCAAAGATAGAGTTGTAGAAAAGAAGGTGGGATGGAAGGACCAAGAAGAAATGGAAGAAGCTTATGAGAGGGCAACTACTTTGCTAAAAGATCAACCAACGAGTACTTCTGAAGGCAAGCAAGAAGTGGACATTGAAGAAATTTTGAAAGGTATTCATCATAAGATTAGCCTGTATCAACTCATAAAGATAGATCCTAAAGTAAGAAGTGATCTGCTGAAGATTATACATTCTGCATGCTTGTGCTCACCTCCTAGCATAGAGGGTTTTATGGTGGACTTTCCTCCTGCACCCTTGGCTGATTATCAGAGCTCAAGATTATCCATTTTAATCAAGGATGAAGCTCTAGCTGGTGTTATTATAGATGGAGGTTCCGGCATCAATTTGATGCCTGATTTCACTATGAAGAAACTAAGGCTCAATCCCACAAAGGCAGCACCCTTCACAGTCACTTTAGCAGATCAACGTCGGGTTGCACCAGTGGGCATTGTTGAAAAGGTACTTATGATAGTGTAGGGTTGCCATTTTGTTTTAGACTTTGTTGTTATTGCCCTGCCTCAGGAGACCTCATACCCTCTACTCCTGGGAAGGCCTTGGCTAAGGCAAGCAAAGGCTCTACAGGATTGGGGAAAGAACAAGTTATGGATTTCCACATGTACTAACAATCAATTACAGATACATTTGGAAGAAGGATCAGACATCAACAAGGCTACTGGATATGCAATGGAAACTCAGGTAATGCCTTCAGAAGATGATGCCCTATTAAGTTGGATGATGGGAAGTGCAGAATGCTGCACAGTGGAGATATGTGAGGTAAATGAAGATTGTGCAGAAGCAACACAAGGAGGACGGGAAGAGGGAAAAACTGATGTTCTTCACTTGAACAAAATAGAAAGGAGTAAGCAAGGGAGTCAAGCTTATTTTTTGCAGGCACCTCCTGAAGGACAGAAATCTCCAATTGAATCAGACAATCAAAATTCAACACTTAGCGCCACTAAGATGGTATGTAGGGAAAAGGCAGGTAAACAGGAGGAATCAGATGATTTTATGCTTGCAGAAAGAGACAAAGTTGTGCCTGCATATGGGGAAGATAATTGCGACCTTCAAGAACTTCCATTCTCAAATATACCCTTAGGATGGATCAAGGAACAAATTGTGGATCATAAATTGAACTCTGCTCCTGCATACAGTGGAGATGAACTTTCAAGTGAGTCCAATTCTGAAAAGTTTGTTCAAGAAGTAAATCTTGGAGATGAAGAGAATCCTCACACGGTTCACTTGGCTGCTTGGTTATGGCACTATCCGCCTTTATTGCAGAAGGTAACTTCCCTACTTTTTACCTATAAAAGTGTCTGCATGGTCCTATAAAGACTTAACAGGGATACTGAGGAGCTTGGATTACACCGAATACCCGTAGTAGAAGGAGCTTCACCTGCAAGAAGTAGGCCTTACCGACTTAATCCAAAGTATGCAGAGGCAGTAAAGGTTTATTAATGATATACTTAAGGGCTTCATGATCCACATAAAACGTGAAATGTTTTCCCATCAAGTAATGCCGATACTTGTTCACTGCAAAGATCATCGAGAGACATTCCTTTTCTGTAGTCGTGTAGTTCCTCTCAGTGCTATTCAAATTGCGACTTGTGTAATAAATAGGGTGATCCAACTTCTTTTCATCGGCTTGGCATAGCACTGCTCCAACCGCAGTATGAGAAGCGTCGGTATGCACATGGAATTCTTTCGTCCAGTCGGGTGCTACCAAAATCGGTGCATTTATCAATCGCTCTTTGATCGAGTCGAATGCGACTTGACACTCTCCAGTCCATTGGTATTGTTGGTCTTTCCTCAAAAGATTCGTCAGCGGTGCTGCTATTGATGCAAAATTTAATATAAATCGTCGATAATAATTAGCATGCCCCAAGAATCCTCTGAGTTGCCGCAAGTTTTGAGGCGGTGGAAGTTGTCCAATTTTTTCTACTTTATCCTCATCGACCGCAATTCCTTTTTCGGAAATAACATGTCCCAAAAGCAATCCTCTTTGTACTCCAAATGTACACTTTTCAAGATTTAATGCGATACCTTTTTCAATGCTTCTTCTTAAAATAGCTTCGATCCTCTCCATCATGTTTTCATCATTGCCCCTAATTGCAAAATCATCGAGGAATATCTCCATCCAATCCTGCAAATAGTCTTGATATGCAGCTATCATTGCCCTCTGGAATGTGGCCGGTGCATTGCATAATCCAAATGGCATCACACGATATGCATACGTACCCCATTCTGTCGTGAAAGTAGTTTTTGATTGATCCTCTTCATGGATTTGGATCTGGTTGTATCCACTGAAACCATCCAAAAATGAGTACAATTTATGGCCAGCCACTCTGTCCAAGATTTGATCGGTAAAGGGCAAAGGGAAATGATCCTTCTTTGTGCGCTCGTTCAACTTACGATAATCTATGCAAATACGGATTTTCTTATTTTTCTTCGGAACAACTACAATTGGTGATACCCATACGCTGGATGCGATGGGATATATGAATCCTGCTTCCAATAATTTGGTCAATTCCAAATTGATCAATTCCGAGTAGACTGGGTTTGTCCGCCTAAGTCGTTGACATATTGGTCGTGTACCTTCTTCCAAGTCTATATAATGTTGGCAGATTCGGGGATCAATTCCTCTCAAATCACTGTATGACCATGCAAAGGCCTTGCTGAAATTTTTGAGTGTCAACTTAATACAATCTCGTACTTCATCTGGTAGCTCTGACCCCACGCTCAAGAACTTTTCTAGAAAAACTTCCCATTTTTCCACCTGAGCTTCTCGCGAATATTCCTTATTCCGTGATGAGACTGTGATTGGAACATGCTCTCCAATCACGCGTACATGGTTGGCCAGTAAATCATTGTTTTGTCCTTTTTCAACCGTACCCAATTTCTTTAGTTCAGCTTTTGCAATGGCTTCCCGCACTTTAGTTTTACTTTCCGCTTCTCTGCCTGATTGTCGGCTTCTCCTTAGAATCTCTGCTTCTAGCATTCTAACCCTTTCTTTCAACTGTTGCATTTCCATTGTCGGAGCTAACTCCAGTTTCAGCTCTTCTTTTGAAGTTCCCTTCTCCAGGGATTGAGTAGCTTTATTTTCCTTTGCGTCTATACTCAACATGTAGCACTCAAATTCACTTGTATGTGTCAACCATCCTAGCAACTCCTTATCGGAATCGTCGTTATAGAGCAATGGATTTTGATACTCTCTCATCTTCGTGTCTTCATTCTTAAAGAGCTGCAAGTTGAACCCGTCTTGAAGCAGATTCTTGTAGGTGTCCGTGTTCAAGGAAAACCTAGCTCGTGCAATCTCGTGCCTTGCTTTCTCCTTCTCCTTCTTTTTCATCTCATCGACTATTATTGTCTTCTTCTTGTTGCTCGAGGGTGGGGATACTTGTATTTGAATCCGATCAGACTTTGGCCCTATTGAAATAAAACTTGTGCGTCAGTCATGCACACATTCGGCTTGCACCAGCCATGGCCGTCCAAGTAGGATCGAGAAGGTGGCCTCTGAGGTCCTTGGTCTTACTATCAGATAATCAACTTTAAACTCTAGACCGCCCACAATTATGCTTACATTCTTCAAAAGACCCGCAGGCTTCACTTGTGTTTGATCCGCCATCCTCAAAGACATCGGCGTTTCTTCCATGTGGTTGAGGCCCAAAGCTTTCATCATGAACTCGGTCATAAGGTTGACTGCGGCTCCACTATCTAACTGAGCACCAGGGACTGCATATCCTTTAATCTCGACCGTCACAGCGGGAGCATTCGAATCGATTTGCGTCGTAATGCTTTGAATGATTCCTTGGACATCTTTATCTTGTCTCTTTTTATCTCGAGCTTTCCTCGGCTTCTTAATATATTCATTGTAGAATTGTTTCCTATAAACAGGTGAACATTTCAGCAATGTGCCAATGTCCAGCGTGACTTCTGTGTCCGCGAGCAACTTTACAATATCTACTTCTTCCGAACTTTGTCTTTCCTTTCTACACTTCGGAGCCCTTAATCTTTCGGGGAATGGTGCTATGCCTGGCACAAACTCCCTGGTCACTGGTGGAAGAATCTCAATCTCTTCCCCATCCTCCAGCTCTTGCTGCTCAGCAAATCCTCCAACTTGGTTTTCTACCTCTTCGTGTTCAGCTATCTTCTCTTGGCTCCCTTCTTCACCTCCGTCTCCTGGATTCTTCTTCGAATACTCTTGAGTCCTTGTGACTACTGCCACAGTTGGATCTTTGTGTGGTTTCTTGGTCTCGTAAGCGTCCACAAAGTGCATTGACGAGCTAGAGCCTTCTTGAGGGTTCGGTGTTTTGAACACTACTCCGATTGTAGGGACTTGCTCTTGAGCTCTCGATGTGGAATGCATCTGAGTATCAACATAATTCGAGGAACCTACTGGTCCTTTTTCCTTGTCGGCGGCAGCTCTTCGTTTTGGACAATCTTCATCAAAGTGGCCCCCTCCACTACAGTACCTACATAGTGGGGTATAATCAATTGGCTTCTTTTCATTTGGACATCTAGATTGAGTATGGCCAAAGCCATGACATCTCCAGCACTGGATTGGACCATCTCTTCTTTGATCACGTGCGGCTCCTCTTGGATAGTCTCCTCCTTGACCCTGAGCACCATATCCATAAGTCGGTCTGTTTTCCCAACGAGATATAGGTGGTACACTTTGAGCGGGCAATCCCGTGTAAGGTCTTTCTCTTGTATCTCCTGATTTCATGGTCCTCTCTTCGTAGGCTCCCTTGTTGTAACATCGGTCCTCTGTGTGATTTGTTCTTCCGCAAAAAGTGCAACGCATCCTAGGTGGCGATCTATCTGTGAATACTCTCGAGACTGTAGGGCATTCTGAAGCCAAATGGTCGTAACCATGGCACTTTCCACACCATGTATTTGATCGAAACACTTGATTCGGGTTTGTTATGACCTCTGGTTTTACTGTATATGTCTCCTGAGTCATTGTGGCAGCTTTTATAGCTTGCGTAACCAATTCCAATATTCGTTCTTCAGTTAGCGCAGGCTTTACCTCGCCTGGCGTGCTAGTGGCTGCTACAAAAGCTGGGGTCGTCAATGCGGGACTTCCTTGGCCCGGATCTTTCATCGGTATGCTCCCTGGGCCTCCCATAGGCTCGTATAAGAGCTCCATCTTCCTTTGTTGGCATAATTGTACTTCCTCCCAAAGCCTCGCTTGTTCCTTAGCATCCATTAAAGTCGCAGGTCTTGTCAGGCTGATATGCTTCTGTGTCGTAGGATCTCTCAATCCCGAAATGAATCTTCTTTTCAATGTCTCATCGTTCGGGGCATTCGCGCCCATCTTTCTTACCAACGTTTCCATTCTCTGAATATAGTTATCGATGCTCTCATTGACTCCCTGTCGCAAATAATCCATTTGTTGGGCCAATCTGTCTTGGAAGCCTTGTCGTCGAAACTTTGCCAAGAAGGCTTCCTTGAGCATTTGATAAGTTCCACGCTCTTGTGGTGTCAAATTCCCATACCAATTGGCTGCCTCATCACGGAGAATAGCCGGAAAAATCCTCAACCTTTGATCCTGGTCAACTACGTCATTGGCCTCACAGGTAACCTCAAACAACTGGATAAAACTATCCGGATCTTCGTCCCAAGTACCTGAGAACTTGGTGAAGTCCCCCAAGTGAACCAAAATCCGTTGAGCCATTTCGAACAGAGGTGTGATGTCAATATCACTTCGATCCCAAAAATTTAGCACACGTGGCTTCAGGATCCCTCCTTCAAACTTCCGCACTTGATTCGCGACCCTCCTACGGGAGTACACGTTTTTGGCTGATTTCTTCGAACCAATCGAGGTCCACTCACCTGGCGGTTCCCACCTTCTCCTTTCTCTTTCAAGGGCTCTTCTCTGAGTGCGTTCCTCTCTTTGAGTTTGTGTTGCTCCTGACGATGAGCTCCCCCTGCTCATGTACTAGATCTTGGGGTCCGCAAGCTCGGCCAACCTGTGGCGCTAGGCGAACCTATGGCACTCTCTTATAGAGACGTACCAAGCTATTCCCGGCAGACGCACCAAAATGAATAGGTTCTAACACCCCAGGAAAAAGTGATTATATGAGACTTTATGTTGTTCAAAACCCCTCGGAATCGGTCCACTTGGATTACCTAGAGCCCACAATTATCTTACAATGGATTCTTCTTATGGCTATGCACTAGCTCATATGTTTCCCAGCAAACGCACCAACAATGATAGCCCTCTTTGTCCAAGGGAAAGTGTCGATGGATGCCTACTTTTTGTCGCCAAAATGCCTTGAGATCCAAAAATTACTCTCAAATGTATTCCTTAAAAAGGGAAATGGAAATGCTATGTGTATGTGAACGAGGATCCAAACTTACCGATTTCTTCTCGAGGTCGCTCTCTTCGCTTCCATGTTGTTTTTTTTTTTCTTACTCCCTTTTTGTTACACACTCTCCGATTCCACTTTAGTTCCTTGTTCTCCCACTTTCCCTTGCTCTCCCCACTTCTTCTTGCACAATTTCCTGTCACTCACACACCTACCTCACACACACATGCATATACACACATGTTCACTCCAATTCACCCACACACACTCTTACACATATACCACTTTTGGCCCCTTTTTATCTCACGCACTTACACACAAAGTCTAGGTCACTCTCTTCCCCTCTTCACTTCCCACACATTCACTTCCCCTTTCCTTGTCTCTCTCTCTCCTCCACCCGTTTCTCTACTCTTTCCACACCTTCTCCCACCCTCACATATCCAAGCACAACCACACTTCTCCTTTTCACATTTCATTCCTCACATACTTACACACGCACTCTCTCTTCCCGTTCTTACTTTCCCTTCCTAGCTCATTCACTTTAAACCCTCACCAAGTCATGTATTTTTTTTGGCAACAAATACTACATCCCATACCAAAATTTGACATGCGGTGTCCTATACAGAGGCATTCGAAGCATTCTTTTATGCATGGTTGTACAAAATCCGGGTTCACAAGCAAAAAACTTCGACAAGATAGGTCACTTACTTGGGTCTTTTATTGCCCATTACTACTTGTCTCATGTGAGTGCATAACAGAATCATTATCGGAATATGCCAACCTTTCTCTATTAATATCAAAACAACTCACATGAAATTAAGTGTATCACCAGCTCTCCCTTCTGAAGGTGATCGCCAATCCTTCTCAAACTTGCAGCAATAATGTTTTCCAAGAAGCTTCGAGTGCATTTCTATTAATTCTTTCTGAAGCAAGAACTCTCATCCTCTTCGATCAACAATGAAGAACCATGACTAAGACTTTATATCTCAGCTGCCAAACGCCAGGTGGATCTGCTGCTATGCGTCCTCATATCTCTTTCAACATGGATACTTAATAATATCAGTGGTTGCCTTTTCCACCACAATACGTGCCTAAGTTGCACTTATCATCTGTTCTGCCTTGTAGGTTTGGTCAATCCCTGACGTCTGCCTCATGTCCTTCTTGACTTCTCTCCTGGTGTGTGTGTGTGTGTGATTCTCTTCATACCTGCATTATGTAATATATTCAACTCCCTTGTCTGCCACGAATCAGATAGCCAATCTAACGTTCATCACGATTGAACTCCATGGCATAGAATGCGTCCAATAATTTGCACTTGGACTTCACTATCATTTCCTCAGGATAGCATATAGTAGAAGATAAGGGCTCTCGTTTCATTGCGAGTTTCAGACAATAGTAATAGCATGTTGACAACTCTTGTAGATGCTTTCATTCGATCTTTCCTCAAAGAGTATTTGTAGTGGATGGTCCTTCATCCAACACTAGAGAATAGCGTCTGAGCAAGTTAAGCCCCCACTGAGGACCTCCAAACTCTTAGGCTTCAGTGAAAGAAGGACCCCCGACGCCTACTTCTTCCCCAATGGTCTACCTAATACACTTGCCCAGTTCTTGAATCGTCTTCTTCACATGCTCTCCCTCGTGACTGAAATTGTCCTTACAATGAAGCTTCAATTCCTCCGCAACCTTTTCCTAGCTAATTAAGTGCAGGGAGCTTCCATGATCTGACAAAAATCTTCGCTTGATTCAATATCAAAATCGCCTGCAAACAAAGGTGGACCCTCATGTTCGTTATCACTAGACTAGGTAGAGACATTGAGCTACCTTCCCTTGGACACCTGTTGAAGCCCCCTTTTGTTGAGAAAACGATGCCCAAAAAATGTTTTGCATGAGCAAAGGAAGACCCTTCTCTTGACACCCGTTGCTGCTCTCCTATCGCCCTCTGCTAAGAACAACCCCCCTCTATACATGAAGAAAAAATGAGCGAGAGAGCCCCCGAAAATTTCCTGCTGGTCTGCTATTGATGCCTGAGAGACATCTCCGTTCCTTCTTCCGGCTCTATGACCTGCACAAGGAAGAACCCCCCCCCTTCCTCGGTGTGCTAGAAGGCAATTTTTTTCTTATTGTACTTTTGGTTGATGAAGAGAGGAATCAGCAACATCTTCCCGCTGAAGGAAATCTAGAGCACAATGTTGCTGTTCCACACACATAAAAATAGTAGTCCCCTGGTTTCCAGCACGATCTGCTCCTCCAAAGCGATGCGAAATGTCTGTGCCATTCGCAACCTCCTAATACACAACAAGATCCATATCTGAAATGGCTGGGCCCCGAGCTAAAACATCTGTTGACACCCCCAACTGTACTCCTCCCTCGTCCTCAGAGCTTCTCTCTCAAACGGTGCTTTCTGACGTTTGCTCTCCTCCAGATTCCTCTGCTGCCCGCGTTCCTCCGACTTTCGATGTTGGTACTAGCAACAAACCCCCCCCAATCCTCCTCAGAGCTTCCTGTACAAAAACGAGAGAGAGAAAAAACTCCACTTGCATCCCTGTAACATATGCCTATCCCCCCAAGAGGAGAAGAAACCCCGTTCGTAGTTTTTTTCTTTCCGTTCCAGCCACACACAGAATTTGACAAAAAAACAAATGGCTAGAACGCCCCCTTTTCAGTTTCTCTTGTCAGAGAAAAAAACGGACCTGCCCCCTATAATTGAATGCACAATACCACATTTTGGAAGCATTGCCCATGATTTGATTTGTTTTAGTCAGGCCTTTCCCCAAAATTTCATCATGAATTTGACTGCCCTTGTCCAGCGCTCCAATGCTAGCACAAGCTTTCAGAACACATGTGAAAGTAACTGTATCTGGTGATATATCTTCATCCCTCATTTGTTTAAAACATTTTAAGGCATATTCATATTGTCCTATTCCAATGTATCCTTTGATTATTGTAGTCCAACAAAATGAATCTCTCGAAGGAAGTTCGTCAAGCACTTTCTGTGCTTTCCAAAGAACGCCACAATTAACATACATATTCAATAAGGTTGTTGCAAGGATTATGTCTTTGGACACTAAACCACGTCTTGCAACATAATCATGAATTTTTTTCCCCCATGGAAAGATCTCGCAAGGTGCTACAAGCTTTCAAGATGCTGGTAAAAGTGACCTTATCTGGAGGGCAATCTTCAAGCCGCATTTGATTGAACAACTTTAATGCATCATTGCTCCTTCCACATTGAACATAACCTCCAATGACAACATTCCAAGAAAAAACATCCCGGTGGGCGAGTTCATATAGCAATGCCTCTGCTTTTCTAAACTCATGACATTTTGCATACATGCTAAGTAAACTTCGTGTAATATCCAAATTCTTCTCAAACAGACCATTTTGCAAGATTTCAGCATGTGATCTGGTGCCTGCACAAAGATCTTTATTCTTGGAACATGCTCTAAGCAAGCAAAGATAAAGCATGCCAGGTTCATTCCTCCCCGATGAGAAACTCCCATGGTCTATTGTTCTAGTCATGCATCTCAGATGACATGCATTTCAAGCTGTGAATGCCTTGAAAAATGCCTGTCCTGGGAGATGCCAGCAACATCTCCCAAACACCAAGCCATCATTCTTGCATATAATTTTTATAAATAATGAAATCCTTAAGCTGAATGCATTTCACATAGTCTTTTTCCTGCTTCAAGTACCTGAAATCAAACAAATTCCCCTGCCAAATACAAACATATTAGTGCATAAAAACCAACCATTTTCGGAGCTAACAGTAACAAACTCTTTGATGGTTTGTTTAGGTATCTTCTTCATTAGGTTGAACTCCTTCCAAAGATTATTCTTTCTTGCTTTGGTACTAGCAGAAAAGAAAGTCTCTATGACATCCCAAGTCTCTTGAGATGTCTTGCATCCTCTAATATATGGTAATAGAAATTCAGAGATAGAGTTTAGTATGTATGACCTTGCTTGAGCATCCCTTGTGCACCAAAGTGTGAGCTTATCTATCTCCTCTTGTGTAGGTCCTACTTTGGATCTTGGAATAGGCATAGCTTCATCACCTTCTACAATTTCATAAAGACTTCTAACTTGCAAATAGGCCTCCATTCTGATTTTCCAAGCCGCATAGTTGTGTCAATCAAGCTTCTCAATCATTGAGGGAAATCCATCACCCATCTTGATATAGCTCTCATACCACTGAGAACTTGGAGAAGCTTGTAGGAGGTAGAAAAGTGAGTTGCAAAGCGACAAAGTTCGGTCCAGCCAACAAGCATAAGACCAACCCTTGATCTTATGAAGACTCAAATAGACCTTATCAGCATGTGATAAGTGCAATAAAATGTACTATGTACTTTGGATCATCAAGGAGAAAGAGTCGATACAAAACAGATAGGTTTGCACATTGACTAGCTCAAAAAACTTATTATCTTTGGATGAGACGATCAACTTCAAATGCTCATAGCATCCAACATGATTACAATTGAAAAAAATTACTTTTGGAGGAGTGATACATATAGGGTTGAGTGTATAGAATGGGAAAAAGTACAAGAAATAAGCAAAATATGCTTTTGGAATGAACCTAACACTCAACAGTGGTACCTCTTATTTTTTAGGAATCTGTAGAGATAGATAATCTACTCAAACAAATGCTTCGAAAATTGATACTCATAAACAAGAGACCATTAGATTTTCAATGAGTGCTCATTCATCCAATTTAAAGCTCTGTAGAGAGAGTGGTAGCCTCTATAAGCTTATTGTTGTTGAAGAAGATGATGCAGAAAAATGGAGCAAGACAATGATGGCCACAAGTATATGTATAGTGCTTCCATGTATTGTACAAATGATTTCAAGCCTTTATATAGACTCTTGAAGTGCTCCACAACTTCTACAAGTGGATTTTGAATTCAAATGAAAGCGGTAAAGGTTATTGAAGAGAATCAATTCAGTTTCCTACAATCTAAGAAAAGTGAAGATCTAGTTTGATCTACTTTTAGGTGATTGATTGATTCATTGATTGCAATTCAACCACCTCAAATTTGTAGAATTTGAGCTCTCTTTTTCTCCTTTTACATGTGCAAAGATCTAGGCTTTTACAATGGTAAATGATCCATAAAAAATCTTTTAAAAAATACAATAAATGAGCATAAGTAAAAGAACTTCCCAACAGATATTCTTTTCACATAATCCAAATGATAGCTTTTTGATGTAGATGAAATCCACCTCAAGCTTGGTGTAAGCTTGATGTTTCCAACACTATCTCCAATAGCTCATGGCATAGGGCATGTGAATCTCCATTGCCGGAGGATACATTTTGGAAGAAGCAGTAGTTTTGTATGGCAATCAAGTTCTTCGTATCATGGGGCCAAACAAGAATGTTGTCATCAACAAAGACAATCTAAGATGTGGGAAACAGAATTAGGTTGAGATCCTTGAGGTAATGTGGAAGTTTCAAGTCTTTCCTAGGGAAGGGAATTGAATAGTGTGGGTGCACATGACACGTTGGTATTTATAGTACCCTGGCATGGAGAGGACATTAGATATAAATTGAAATTCATTGTAATAAGCTAATCTTTTCTTTTAGAACATTTAACTCTGGATGACATTGAGAAATAGACATTGAATCCTTCATCCAATATATCTAAAAGAAAGTGTAGGCATTTTGATTTGTGTTTTACATTGGTGGAGAGCGGTCCGAAAGTGCAGCTTTCAATGTTGCATCTTTTGATATATCTAAAAGAAGGTAGCGAAAGATTTGCCAGAGAAATGTGTGAACATGGAGAGGAATGTGTGAACATGGAGAGCTTTAATGTTTCCTTCTTATCATTACCACATTATTCCTTTATGGAAGAAGAAAGCTTCATGTATAGAACTGAGGAAATCAAGGAGGCTCGCCAGTGGAGAAGTTCCTCCTAACCAATGGAGAGATTCCCTCATGAAATTGTACTCTAGTGCCACGCTTGATATGATTTTCTCTTGTATTAGATCCTAGTTTGTATTGGTTCCCATGTTGGGTGCTATTGTAAGCTCAGTTTGAGCCTGGTGTCTATTGTTCTTTGAAGAGGTGGTTTCCTGCCCTGGGCACATGTACATTTTCTATTCTTGTTGTTCTCAAAAAAAAAAAGCTCGTGGCATAGGGAATGTGAATCTCCATTCTCGAAGGGTATTTCTGTATGGCAATCGGATTCCTCGTATCACGGATCCAAACAGGAATGTTGTCGTCAATAATGACAATCTGAGATGTAGGAAAGAGGTTTCAAGTCTTTACGAGAGATGATGTGGCTTGCTTCTCGTAAACGCAGAGAGGCAATACATTTGGTTGGCCAACCGCAAGAAGGAATGGACAAAGGGCAATACAAAGGGTTTCAAGTCTACATCTCGAAGAATTTTTAACAAGTGAAAAGCACAAACACTTGTAAAATTCTCTCCAAGGGAATGCTAGTTGTATGGAACACTTAAAGTTAGGCCCTTTGTATTCACTTAAAGCAACCCAACTGAGATTCCTCAAGGGTAGAGAATCTGCATGTAAAAGAAATCATGTAGCTACCCTATGTCAATTGCTCTTCACATTGACAACTCTGTAACATCATAAGAGCTGGCAACAGGTGAAATTAATTCAAGAAAAGTGATAGGTCATAGATTAGAAATAGCATAGATGTTGCATGTATTTGAATGAGACTCACACACTACATGCATGATACTTGCAAGAATATCACAAGATTTATGCTCACATAATGGTAGACGTATAAAGACGTCTAGGCATGGTACTAAACTTAGTCTATCATATAACTTGAGTATAATGATGAAACACTCTTAGAAAAGTATCCTCAAGATGGGTTTCATAAAGAGCATCAATGGGCTTGAGCATAATGGTGAAGCACTCTTAAGAAAAAAATTATCCGCAAGATGGGTTTCATAAAGAGCATCAATGGGTTATTACAAGTTACAAGTGATAATAAGAAGGCCGTAGTAGATGGCAGAAGCTCTATGACTTAGACTCGAAGATAAAATTACTCAAAAATGTAGAAAACGATTTAAGGAAGTACAAATGTAAAAACAAAATCTTAATGAGTATCTAGACTCAATCTTGGTTCCTAAGGCTAAGTATTTAATACATACATGCCACTTATTCTTTTGTTCAAGATCAATCGAAGATATGAGTGATCGATATAACAAATCAAAGAATAATATAAGCATAAACTTCTCTAGGAATAGTACTACACTTCCAAACGCATTTGGAAACCTTGCAAGTTTAGTAGAAGACATTAATGAATAAATTATTATAGATAGTTACAACTAGTAGCAAAAAGATTTTTTCTTTGAATTTCTTCTTCATATCTCAACATGCTTCTGATTTTTCAAAGCCCAGTCTGGTATTGTGAGTGGTCGTTGTTGACTTCTACCTCTAAACACCTCAGCGTACGATAAAGATTTTCCCTTCTAGCCAAACAAATAATCTGAAGATTCTTCTGAGCCCTCATCAAGATATGATGAGTGTGTAGGACTGCCTTCCTCCAACATCTGGCCGACAAGGAGCCATGATCACTTTACCAACTTTTGGGAGTTTTTGCACCACTTTCTCCTCACTGGCATGATTACATGGTTGTTGTATCTAGAGTCAGAACCAAGAGAATCCCTCGAAATTGGTAAATTCCTTCCCATGGGCAAAAGCCCGAGGTTGGATCGCTTTACCAATGAGTTTTTCAAGAGCTTCAAGCATGTGGTGACTACTTTGTTACGTATGGTGTGGCAAGAAGCTGTATCTTTTGGGGCGCTTCCAAATGTCTCAATGTCGGAGTTATCAAGCTCATTCATAACAAAGGAAGCAAAAATAGGATTGAAAATTGGCATCCAATTACAATGTTACAAATTGGTTACAAGATCCTGACAAAGGCAATTGAGGACTGTATTACTTGTCACCTGGAAGACTCGATTAGTGAGGATCAAAAAGGGTTCATGAAGGGGAGATCCATCCTCGAGGCCATTATTGATGTCTGGGAAGGACTGGTTTTTGCTAAAGAATTTGCACAAGATATCCTCTTCCTTAAGATAGCCTTTGACAAAGCATATGTCAGACTTGAGTGGACTTCATTCTCAAAGCATTGAAAGGATTGGGATTCGGCCAAAAGTTCATTAAAATAGTCTCTACATTGTTAGGAAATGTCTCTACTTAGATTAACATCAATGGCCATCTTTCTCAAGTGATTAGATTAAAATGTTGCATCAGACAAGGATACTCACTGCCCCCACTTCTCTTTGCTATTGTGGCCGATGGTCTCAACTACCTTGTTAAACATCAAGCACACCTATGTCTTATTCAAGGCCTCACTTTTCCTCTCAATCAAGATTAGATGATCATGAGACTCTTTGTTGATGACACTAATGCTTTTTCACATAAAGATCCAATAAGCATTGACACTTTTTAGGCATGTCTTAATACATTTTGTGAGGCATCGAGATCCAAAATAATCACCCAAAAATAGCTTTTAGGGATATTATTGGGCACCCCCTCAATTGTTAGTAGACCACTTATGCTAGTTTATCCCTAGCAGACAAATCTTCTACCTCTTAGGTATTCCTATGGGATTCGATGTTTCGATGGGACAATGATGGAACTGGGCCCTCTCTAGGCTCTAGAATAAGTTGACATACTGAAAAGGCATGTAGATCAACCTGGCGGGTTGGACTATGGTGGTCAACACATTCCTCCTTTCTTCGATAAGTTATTTTCTCTCCTGCTCGAGACCAAAAGACCAAGGGATTATCAAAATTGGAAAGAATTTGTAGGAACTTTCTCTCAATGGTTGACCCCTAATAGAAGGGGTATCCCCAAAATTAAATGGGCTACTTGCATTAGCCAAAAAGATCAAGGTGATTTGGACATTCTTGACATTAAAGGGATGTCCAATAAGTTGGCAGCAAAATGGTTAGTTAAAGCTTGGAGTAACACGGATGCCTCTTGGTCCAAGTTTATTTTTAGAAATAAGAGTGCTCTCAAGCTTATAGGCCTCCTGGGGTGGAAGGGTCTCAAACTTATCACCCTTTTTTTCTCACCCTTTTTGGTGATTCCTAGAGGCTCGAGCTTGGTTTGCTCTTTGTGGAAGATTTGGAACAAGGCTAAATAGTTTGTGAGGATCAATGAAGATTGGAAATGGGCAGCCAAGATTAGACAAAATGATTAAATCTGGTTCTCAATCAAGGACATCAAAGGCATGGATTCTTAGAACCTTAAAAAAGCTAGGAATCTTTGGAACAAAGGTATTCATATGTGGAAACATCGCTAGAACCAAGAAATTGGCCAATGGATTAGATTTAAGGACATTGATCTGGCTTTAAGAGTGGACTATGAAGAATGGTGCCAGTTGTAGAGCAGATTCAATGCTTGGGAGCACTCGAGGACTCACATCCTCAATTGGTCATGACTTTCCCCACCCTGAGGGTCTTAGATGGCATAATGGCAATAGCCTTGATAAAATTATGAGATTCAAGTGGAATGTGGACTTTCATGTCACGCTTAATAGGAAATGGTGTTTGGATTGGATGGTCTTGAGGTGGAACTTTAAGTTTCAATCCCTTTGGCACCCCCTTATCGAAATAGAAAATATTGTGCTTTTGTGGCAAATCCTCCATAGGGCATTTGGACCAATGTACAAGCTAATGAAATTTGCGGGGTTCCCCCTTGGTGCAAATGATGCCTACATGGCAATGAGGATTTGGGACACCTCTTCTTTTCATGCCCCAAGTCAATTTTGATCGGTCAGGCCTTTGGGAGAATCATACTACAACAAGGATAAATAAATTGGAAGCAAGCATTGCTAGCTAAAGTGATTGGATGTTCCTCAACATTGTGGAATGCTAGAAGAGGTAAGACCCTCTGGAAAATCTAGAAAGAGAGATGTGCTGCTAACTTTGGAAACCCTCTTAAAGAATGGTCGATCAAAAAACATATTTTCCTTTTAGGCAAAAGAATTTCCAATTGTAAGAAGCCCCCACCTTTTAGACATCATAAAGTGTTTTTCCTTGAGAACAAAAAGATTAAAATCAAGTGGGCCCCACATGAGGGGGGCGAGAGGATTATCAACCTTCTTTGTAAAGACCTCTAGTAATGCATAGGCAGCCCCTCCTTTGTGGGATTCGGGGGTCTCCTGGATACTACACATGTTCTCTTGTTTAGCTATTTTTTCTATTAATTAAAGCTTGGGAGAATAGGCTATTGCCGAACTTCCCTTTGAAAAAAATATAGTAACAAAAACAAGAAACTAGGTGGATTGTACAAATGCCAATGCTTCCCTTAGAGATAAGTTATAGGAAAGAAAAGAAACCAATACTTGTTGGGTGTATAAGTGAGTTAGGAAGCTTGAATAGAAGTACACACAAGAGCGAAGAAGGAGATTGAAGCATAGAGACACATGATGGTTGGAGGATCTCTCTACAGATAGATAATCAAAAGTATAAGAATGAGAGAAGTGAGAGCTATAAGTGAATGCCTAAGCACAAAGTACCAACATATATTATTATATCATGTATATGTGATTACATGTGGTAAAAACCTCTAGCTAGTACTGGTGTAAAAAGTGCCAATGTACAGGGAAATGGTTCACATCAAAGCTACTTGAGGGACACATAAGTGTAGCAAAGCCCTCAAAGCGAATAATGTGAACACATGGAGGGAGTGACAGATCAGAACCCACAAGCTAATAAGCCTACATCTTTGTGAAAAGCTTAAATCTTTTTCCATGGAAGAGCTTGGTGAATTTATTTAGCACATTATCTTGTGTAAGTACATATACCAAATCAATATCTCCATCATGAGGGTGTTCTCTAACATAATGATAGAAAACCTCAATTTGCTTTGTGCGTGCATGAAACACTGGATTTCTTGCAACCACCAATGGACTCTGACTATAAGTGAGAATATGCATAGCTATATCAATTTCCATGCATGGATCCAGAAATAGGTGCCTTAGCAATATACACTCAACTATAGCTATGAAAAATTTCCAAAAGATAACATAACTTCTCTTGTAAGACTCATATATGTACAAGAAGAAGCAAAATAAACAAATCGAAAAAAAAATTATGAGAAGCATTTGACATAGTTTCTCCAAGAATTAAATAAATGGACAAATATTATTAGTAAATATGTGGCTAGTATTGGTATGACTATTGATGGAAGAGTTAGAAGTTCCATATATGGAAGTCAAGCTAGACCCTATATGTGTGATGCATTAAAATTAGGAATTGTTTAGTAGAGTTTCCTTTATAATAGGAGCACATGATCAAGAAATTAAATCTCTAAATTATCATATAAAGAAGCAAAAATATTTCAAAATATTCCACATGCCACCTTAGCTAATTGGAATGTGAGGCATATAAGAAGCCTACTTGCATAAATATCCTAAAGTAAAGTTAAATTTTCCTTCCCCCTCCATCATCAAAGATTCCATTGTATCTAGATGTATATCCATTCAAGATAGGAAATGCCTTGAAACAAATCTTCTAGTTCAAAATAAGGACTAAAAATTTAAGATTAGGAAAAGGGATTAACATATGTTTCAAAGCATAATTGCACACGATCTAGCGTTTAAATTAAGTAAAATGAAAGATGCATATCTGAGAAGAGGTATTTGATAGTATCTTGTAACAAACACAATGTTGGTCCTTATCTTGTGAGAATAGGTACTTATCTTGTGAGAACATGACTTTGATGCAATGGGAAGAAGATAAAAGCCAAGGTATATTTTTTCACATACAAGAACATCTTTGAACATGGATTTGCGATTAAGAGGAAATTGGCATGAGAGTTGACATTTTGTGAGTGTCTTTTACCTAATATAGAAACATTTTTAACGACATAGGATATTCCCTCATCATTAGGATGTTTCTTTTGAAAGTGCTTCTTTTGAAAGTGCTTCTTTCTGACACAACCTTTCGTCATGATATCATCACAAGATTCACAAGTAGCACATTTGCCTTGGCACCCAACTTTGTGAATCTTGAATCAAAGCTCGACGTTCAAGCCATCCTTTACAAAGAAACGACATCAAATAAAGTGTATCTGATGAGAAACTTATATGACCTTTGCATGAAGGATACAAGTAGTGTTTTTGCTCATCTAAATGAGTTTGATGCTATATTCTCCTAGGTAGAGGCTCTGAAAACGGACATGGATAATGAAATGAAAGTAGTTTTGTTGTTATGCAACTTGCTAACCTCAAGACCATCCAATCCAAACACCATTTCCTATTAAGCATGACATGAAAGTCCACATTCTTCTTGAATCTCAGAATTTTATCAAGGCTATTGCCATTATGCCATCTAAGACCCTCAGGGTGGGGAAAGTCATGACCATTGAGGATGTGAGTCCTCGAGTGCTCCCAAGCATTGAATCGACTCTGCAATAGCCACCATTCTTCATAGTCCACTCTTAAAGCCCAATAATATCCCTAAAAGCTGTTTTAGGGTGATTATTTTGGATCTCGATGCCTCACAAAATGTATTAAGACATGCCTAAAAGGTGTCAATGCTTATTGGATCTTTATGTGAAAAAGCATTAGTGTCATCAGCAAAGAGTCTCATGATCATCTAATCTTGATTAAGAGAAAGACTGAGGCCTTGAATAAAACCTCATTGTGCTTGATGTTTAACAAGGTAGTTGAGACCATCGGCCACGATAGCAAAGAGAAGTGGGGGCAGCGGGCATCCTTGTCTGATGGAACATTTTAATCTGATCACTTGAGAAAGCTGGCCATTGATGTTAATCTAAGCAGACACATTTCCTAACAACGTAGAGACTACATTAATGAACTTTTGGTAGAATCCCAATTCTTTCAATGCTTGGAGAATGAAGTCCACTCGAGTCTGACATATGCTTTGTCAAAGGCTATCTTAAGGAAGAGGATATCTTGTGCAAATTCTTTAGCAAAAACCAGTCGTTCCTAGACATCAATAATGGCCTCGAGGATGGATCTGCCCTTGATGAACCTTTTTTTATCCTCACTAATCGAGTCTTGTAGGTGACAAGTAATACGGTTCTCAATTGCCTTTGTCAGGATCTTGTAACCAATTTGTAACATTGTAATTGGACGCCAATTTTCAATCCTATTTTTGCTTCCTTTGTTATGAATGAGCTTGATAACTCCGACATTGAGACATTTGGGAAGCGGGCCAAAAGATATAGCTTCTTGCCACACCATATGTAACAGAGTAGTCACCACGTGCTTGAAGCTCTTGAAAAACTCATTGCTAAAGCGATCCAAGCCTGGGCTTTTGCCATTGGGAAGGAATTTACAACTTCAATAATCTCAACATTCGAAACGAGAGTTTCAAAAAGATCTTTTAGATTCTGAGGGATTCTCTTGGTTCTGACTCTAGAGATGGCAACCATGTAATCGCACCAGTGAGGAGAAAGTGGTACAAAAACTCCCAAAAGTTGGTAAAGTGATCAAGGCTCCTTGCCAGCCAGATTTTGGAGGAAGGCGATCCTGCACACTCATCATATCTTGGTTAGGGCTCATAAGAATTCTCATATTATTTGTCAAGCTAGAAGGGAAAATCTTTATCGTACACTGAGGTGTCTAGAGGTGGAAGTCAACAAAGGCCACTCACAATACCAGACTGGGCTCCGAAAAATCAGAAGCATGTTGAGATCTGAAGAAAAAATTCAAAGAAAGAATCTTTTTGCTTCTAGTTTTTTTTTTTAATAAAGGAAGTTCCACCTTAGCCTACTCTCTCGGACTTGAATTAATTAAAAGAACAGAAAAGTACAAGAGAAGGGGACAAGTGCCCATGGGATCTCTCGAATCCCACAGAGTGGGGGTAGCTTTTACAGAGTTTAGATGGCATTACAAAGAAGGTTAGTCACCCTCTCATCGCCCTCATGTGGGGCCCACATGGGTTTAAGTTTGTTGTAGGGAGCGCTTGATGATGCCTAAAAAAGGGGGGATTTCTTACAATTAGCGATCTTTTTGCCAAGGAGGAATAGTGATTTCTCAATCGACCACGCTGTGGGGGAGTCACCAAAGTTGCAAGCACACCTTTCTCGCTAGATATTCCATAGGGCCTCCCCTCTGATGGCGTTCCAGAGAGGCGGAGCAACTGAACGCTTCTCCCAGCAGAGCATGCATCCAATTGATATGTTTTTGAAGTCTAATTTTCTTTCCGACAATCTGCCAGAGCCTTCATGGTGGACCTTACAAGGCTTACATGAAGTTATAGAGGAGGTTGATAAACCTTGCATCCCCATCATGCAGAGCCCACTTTGTTTTCAACTTATTGTTGAGATATTGTAGCTCTTTGTGATATCTGAAGGGGGGGGGGGGTTTCTTACAGTTAGCAATTATTTTGCCGAGAAGTGTTGGAGTTTATTGACCTCCAAAATATAGCAAGAAGTAGGTGGAACCCCCTAGGAACAAGTTGACCTTCTCACAAACTTCATCACAGAAAATCAGTCATGCTTGCAGAGCTTACTATTCTCTAATGGATTAGAATTTTCTAAAGCTGTTTTAACCACATATACTAGAGACCAAGAGCTTTCCAATGAGCCAAAGAACACTCAATTTGGATAAATACACAAGGATATATGACCTCTACAAGTTTGAGGTTTAATGGAGACCTTCAGCAGAGGTGAAACCAGAGAACACACACTACTTGCAGAGAGTACTGCTCTCAGGTCACAAATCCAATGACTATGAAAATTTACAGGAACAAAGTCGACAGTAAGAGCTTTCAAGTGCGCTATCAAACATGTAATTTGGATATATAATGAGGGAGATACAAGCTCTGCAATCTCTGCATACAAAACTACAGCAGCATAGAGATACACATATGCCTCTCTTGGACTTCCCACAAGATCACGACTTTTCTCCTCTTTTTATAGCATGGGAAACTAATCTAAAACCTTCCTAATACATCTAAATTCGTGGTAAAAACTTGGGTGGAGGTATTACATGACTCAAGTGCTCAAATAAGCAAAGTATTGATGGACTTTGAGAACTAGCCACATCAACCTTCCACTAGGACACCACTGCAGCTCCCTTGTGACTCACTAATTTGACTCACCATTTTCTAGAGCTCACGTGGTATTTTTGCTATCTTTTATGAATAATATGAGCCTTATTGAAGTATTTGAAGACTTCCCAAAGGTATTTACATAATTTGAAACTTGTACCCTACATAAAACAAATGTTCAAAACATTCTCCCCCTCAAATTTCAAAGGGTATTTCCTTCATGCCAAGAATATAGTTGAATTTTTGAAGCTTTGGTCCATCCAAGGATTTGGTGAAGATATCTACAACTTGATCCTTTGTTCCCACAAAAGAAACTTGTACTTCATTGTTTATGGCCTTCTCTCGAACATAATGATAGTGAACCTCTATATGCTTTGTTCTAGCATGAAAAATAGGATTTGAGGTCATATGAATGCTACTCAAGTTATCCCCATATATCAGTGGTACATCAACCTGCTTATTCAAGTCATGAAACAACTTTTTAAACCACATAACCTCAGTAGTAGCCAATGCTAAACCTCTATACTCAGCCTCTGTAGAAGATAAAGCAACTATAGGCTGTTTCTTTGAACTCCATGTTAATGTCTTGTTTCCTGCTATTGCCACATATCCACTTGTGGATCTTCTGTCATCTTTGCTTCCAGCCCAATCTACATCATTAAAGACTTTAAGAGTTAGATCAGCATCATGACTATAAAATAATCCTTTGTTCATGGTACCTTTCAAATACCTAAGCACTCTTTTCGCTGCATGCATATGAGGTACTCTAGGTTCATGCATAAACTGTGACAATACTCCCACTGCATAGCATATATCAGGTCTAGTTTTTGTTGCATAAATCAAAGATCCTACCATGGATCTATACACATTCATATCATGCAACTCATCACCTTCCTTTGCACTCAACTTTACATTACATTCCATTGGAGTAGAAACAAATTTACATTCCTGCATACTAAACCTTTTCAACATATCACATATATACTTTCTCTGTATCAACCACATACCTTCATCGCCATACACAATTTCAATCCCAAGAAAGTATCTAAGCAAACCAAGATCTGAAATTTTAAATTCCTTTCCCAAATTACCTTTTATCTCATCAATTGCTTTTGCATCATTCCTGTAATCAACAAATCATCCACATAAATGCATACATAGACACACATGCCATCTACATGTTTTACATAAAGTGAAGGATCAACATGACTCGTTGTGTATCCTTGCAGCATAAGATACTTTACCAACCTTGCATTCTATGCCCTTGGTGCTTGTTTAAGACCATACAATGCCTTCTTTAACCTGCATACATGATCAGGACATTTTGCATCCACATAACCATCTGGTTCCACCTTTTACTTGCAGCTAAAGCCAACAAAGTTCTCACTGTTGCCATGTTTGCTACTGGACTAAATGTTTCCTCATAGTCCAATCCTTGAGTTTGATTATATCCTTTTGCTACAAGTCTAGCCTTATATCTTGACACACTACCATCACTATTTCTTTTAATCTTAAAAACCCACTTGCAACCAATTACCTTTTGCTTTGGTGTCTTTGGAACTAAATTCCAAGTCTTGTTATCTTGTAATGCTTCCATTTCTTCTCTCATTGCTTTCTCCCACTTTTCATCTCCTTTTGCCTCATCATAACATGTGGGTTCATTTTCCTGCTCAACTTTTGTCATAAAAGCATAATGAGTATTCATGAAAGATTCATATGTATACCTTTGAGGTTGCTTACTCACTCTTGAAGTTCTTCTTACCTCCAACGTAGATGCTCTTCCTTTCTTATTAGGAACCTTTGATGATTCTCCATAGTCACATACATCACTAATTTCCTCTCCTTCATCATCAACTTCAACAAGTTTGAGTTTACCTTTACTTTTAACACTAGGAGGTGAATCTTGCCTTAATCTTCCATTGAAAGGTAGCTCTCTTTCTTCATCCAAACCGCTTTTCTCATCACTTAAACTTCTTGTGGGTTGAGGTAAGCACTCATCTCCTTCACCTGTATCTTCTTCATCTCCATTTATGACCTACAAACTTTTCTTATCTACATACCATGGAAGTGATTCATCAAAATTTACATCTCTTGAAACAACCACCTTATTGGTATGAGGATTATAACATCTATATCCTCTTTGAGTATCTGCATAACCAATAAATATACACTTTTTTGATTTCACATCAAGTTTTGATCTCACTTCACTAGGTACATGTACATAACATACACAACCAAATACTTTCAAATGACTTACACTTGGTTTCCTTCCATGCCATACCTCATATGGTGTCAAATGATGAACTCCAGCAGTAGGTACTCTATTCATAATATACACACTTGTGCTAACAGCTTCAGCCCAAAAAGAATTAGGCAAACACATATCATTTAGCAGGCTTCTAGACGCTTCTGCTATGATTCTGTTTCTTCTTTCTGCGACTCCATTTTGTTGTGGAGTATACCTGCATGTAACTTCTCTTTTGATACCTTCATCATACAAAAAATCAGTAAAATCTTGAGAGAAATACTCTCCCCCTCCATCAGATCTTAGCTTCTTAACATATCTTCCTGTTTGCTTCTCGACAAATGATTTAAAATTTTTAAAACAATCAAAGACTTCACTCTTATGTTTAATGAAATACACAAATGTCATTCTACTATGATCATCAATGAATGATACATAGTACTTATTACCAGCCAAGGATGCCTCTTTAGTAGGATCCCATACGTCCGTGTGTATAAGGTCTAGCAATCCATTGCTTACATAGTTCTTTGATAGCTCTTTTAACCTGTGTACATTCATGTGTCCAATCCTTTTGTGCCATAGATCAAGCTCTGCTATTCGATGCATACCATAAGAGAAATAGTTTGTATGATTTGGTTTTACCTTGAATGTAAACAATCTACCTTGTTTTTGACCTCTAGCAATTAACCTCCTTTGCTTTGGATCCTCAATGAAGCAACCTGCATGATTAAATCTTATTTGCAAACCTTTTTCTACCATTTGACCAACTAACATCAAAGTCTTAGTGATCGTTGGCACATAAAGTACATCCTTCAAGCAATTTGTCTTGCTCTTATCCTGCATGACAACATCTCCAACCTGCATAATCTTATGTGTTGTATCATCTCCTGTTTCAACATGACCTTTACATGAAGGATTATGCATATTAGAAAACCATGAAGCATCATGTGACATATGGTTAGAGCAACCACTATCTACATACCATACATCACTATTGCAATTCATCTTAGTTTCTACATACATCATAAGAAGAGAATCATAATCATCACTTTTACCTTCAACTGCATAATTTCCTTGTTGTTTACCTCTTCTTGAATAGCCTCCTCTTCGATTACCACCTTGATTATTTTCATTTTGATAACAATCTTTGGCATAGTGTCCATACCTTCCACATATATAGCAATTGTTGTTATCTTCACTCCTTTGTCTTTGATTGTAGTTGTAGGCGCTTGATCTTCCTCTTCCTCTTGTGTTGAAGAAGCCACTTGAAGTCCCTTGATCATCGTTCCTTCTTCCTCGACCTCTATTTGAACCTCTTCTTCCTCTGTTTCCACCTCTTGATGATCCTACATAAAGAGCTTGTCCTTGAGATCCTTTTTGATTTGAAGTAGAGCCATTTAGATTCATCTCCTCTGTGTCCATAAGAGCAACAAGCTGATCAAAGTCTGGTAATTCTCCTCTAACATAAACCGAAGTAATGAATGGTTTCCATCTCTCATCATCCTTGAGTCCATTGAGAGTATGTGCAACCAAGTCATCGTCCTCCACATGAGCTTGAATTGATCCTAGTTGATCTGTAATCTCTTTAACCTTCAACAAGTAATCATTGACCGATGTCCTTGTATCGTTCTTTATGTTATTCAACTCATTTTTGAGTTGAATCTTCCTTGCTCTTGTACTTGTAGCATACAACCTTTCCAATGCAAGCCAAACATCTCTACTTGTGTCTAGATCTTGTATGTGTCCTACCATTGAATCTTGAATATTTTGTGATAAAATGAATATAACCCTTTTGTCTCTTACATTCCAAAGTCTAAAATCCCTCAATTGTTGTTGATTTGGATCCTCTGGTAATATAGGTTTGATATCTGTTCCATCAATCAAACCATACAAGCCTCTACCTTGCAAGTATGCTGTGATTCTAAATCGCCATGCTTGATAGTTGTTCTTATCAAGCTTCTCTATTTGTGCATGTTGATCGCCCATTGTGTAAATACTAAACTTCCTCCTTTAACCCTCCTTTTGCATATGTGTGATAAGAATAAGTATGAGATTTACCTTTGTTATAAAGTTTATGCACCTTTCTTTGCTTGGATGTTGCTTGAGATGCTTCCTTGCTATCTCCTTCTACCTTTGTGTAGTGTCAATGATGAACCTCTTCTCCAATAGCTTCAAATTCTTCATCAAGGTATTATAACCTTCTCCAAGCTTCAATTACTTGCTCTGATACCAATGTTGGAGTTTATTGACCTCCAAAATATAGCAAGAAGTAGGTGGAACCCCCTAGGAACAAGTTGACCTTCTCACAAACTTCATCATAGAAAACTATTCATGCTTGCAGAGCTTACTATTCTCTAATGGATTAGAATTTTCTAAAGCTGTTTTAACCACATATACTAGAGACCAAGAGCTTTCCAATGAGCCAAAGAACACACAATTTGGATAAATACACAAGGAGATATGACCTCTGCAAGTTTGAGGTTTAATGGAGACGTTCAGCAGAGGTGAAACCAGAGAACACACACTACTTGCAAAGAGTACTGCTCTCAACTCACAAATCCAATTATTATGAAAATTTACAAGAACAAAGTCGACAGTAAGAGCTTTCAAATGAGCTATCAAACATGTAATTTGGATATATAATGAAACAGATACAAGCTTTGCAATCTCTGCATACAAAACTACAGCAGCATACATATGCCTCTCTTGGACTTCCCACAAGATCACGACTTTTCTCCTCTTTTTATAGCATGGGAAACTAATCTAAAACCTTCCTAATACATCTAAATTCGTGGTAAAAACTTGGGTGGAGGTATTACATGACTCAAGTGCTCAAATAAGCAAAGTATTGATGGACTTTGAGAACTAGCCACATCGACCTTCCACTAGGACACCACTGCAGCTCCCTTGTGACTCACTAATTTGACTCACCATGTTCTAGAACTCACATGGTATTTTTGCTATCTTTTATGAATAATATGAGCCTTCTTGAAGTATTTGAAGACTTCCTAAAGGTATTTACATAATTTGAAACTTGTACCCTACATAAAACAAATGTTCGCAACAAGAAGGAATAGGGACTTCTCGATTGACCACTCGTTGGGGGTATTGCCAAAGTTGTTAGTGCATATTTCTCGCCAAATCTTCCAAAGGATCTCTCCCCTGATCGGATTCCACAATGCCGCAAAGGAAACGATCGCTTCACCAATGAGGGCTTGCTTCCAATCGATTTGTTCTTGGAGTCCCAGAGAACGACCAAGGACCCTCCATAACTGAAGGGATTTAGGGCAAGCAAAGAACAGGTGACCAATATCCTCTTTGCTACGGCAACATCTCTTGCACAAGGGAGGAACACCACAGATCTTGTTAGCTTTTGCATTGGTCCATATTCCACGGTGTAAAATTTTCCATAGGAGGACCGACTTTTTGTTTTCAATGAGAGGGTGCCAGATAGACATGAATTTCATATCCCATCGGAGTCCCATCCAGTTGAGACACCATTTCTTGTTGAGACTCATGTGAATGTCATTGCGAGCTTCGACATAAGGAAGCTTGGAGAGGTGATTACCATTAAACCATTTAAGGCCCATTAGGTCAAGAGCATCATGTCCCATCAGTAGTCGGATTTTAGAGTGGTCCCAAGCATGGCGTCTGCTCAATAAAACATTCCATTCCTCGTACATGACTACAGCACTAGGGTCAAGGTCCTCAAAGTCCACCCATCTGTTCGTGTCCTGTTTCCAGAGGTGCTTCCATTTTTTGAATCCCTAATTCGAGAGTCTCTTGGCACTTAAGACATTCCAAGGCTCCACGTTTCTCATGCCTTGGATTGGGAACCAAATAGAGTCATTTTGTCTTATACCTGTAGCCCACTTCCAATCTTCATTGATTCTAATGTGAGGTTTGAATCTGTTCGAGATCAACCACAAGGATCTTATCAAGATCGATCCTTTGGGTGAGACTAGAATCAGAGAGAATAAGAGGGTGAGGATGTCAAGGTTTTTCCATCCAGGGTAGCCCACCAGAGTAGTCACGTTCGTGTGTCCAAAAATTAATGAGGCCCAAGAGGAATCTCTGTTGCACGAGGCCTTAATCATCCACTTTGCTGCAAGTTTATTGGTGATGTTTCCAATGTCCATAATACCCAGACCTCCACTCTCCTTTCGGCTAGTGCCCACAAAGTCTTGGATCCCTCCGGGATAATCAAGCTCGTTAACCTCCTTCTCGAGGTTGCAATATAAGTTATTGAGTGACTTTTCTGGCGTGCGGGTCTTCTCTAAATGTCTCCTTGGGCTTGAGCTTCTCCTAGGGCTAGCTTTCCTTCTTCTTCTAACCTCTGTAAACCCTTTTGAATCCATCTCTGGGATATGGGCATCCTTGTCTTTCTCTTCAATGGTTGGGCCGACCTGCTTCCCCTTGAGTGTTTGGGCTTTGCTGGCTGTTTCTTGCTTACTCTTCTGCTTGAGGGGGCAATCTTTAATTCTATGGCCTTGATGACCACATTGAAAGCAGACATTGGGTAGATTTTTAAAAGTGGTCTCCTGAACCGAAGATTCCAATTTAGCCAAGACTTTTTGCTTCTAGTTGTAACTATCTATAATTTATTCATTAATGTGTTCTACTTATCTTGCAAGGTTTTCTAATGCGTTTGGAAGTGTAGTAGAGAAGTTTATGCTTCTATTATTCTTAGATTTGTTATATCGATCACTCATATCTTCGATTGATCTTGAACAAAAGAATAAGCGGCATGTATCTATTAAGTACTTAGCCTTAGGAACCAAGATCGAGTCTAGGTACTCCTTAAGATTTTGTTTTTACATTTTGTACTTCCTTAAATCGTTTTCTACATCTTTGTGTAATTTGATCTTCGAGTACTCAATTTTTCCTTCCCTAGAATATTTGCTCTAAGTCTAAGTCATAGAGCTTCTGCCATCTACTACGGCCTTCTTGATTATCACTTGTAACTTGTAATAACCCATCGATGCTCTTTATGAACCCCATCTTGCTGATAATTTTTTTCTTAAGAGTGCTTCACCATTATGCTCAAGCCCATTGATGCTCTTTATGAAACCCATCTTGAGGATACTTTTCTAAGAGTGTTTCATCATTATACTCAAGTTATATGATAGACTAAGTTTAGTACCATGCATAGACGTCTTTATACGTCTACCATTATGTGAGCATAAATCTTGTGATATTCTTGCAAGTGTCATGCATGAAGTGTGTGAGTCTCATTCACATACATGCAACATCTATGCTATTTCTAATCTATGACCTATCAATTTTCTTGAATTAATTTCACTTGTTGCCAGCTACATGATTTCTCCACCCTTGAGGAATCTCCACCCTTGAGGAATCTCAGTTGGGTTGCTTTGTGTTGTTGGAGTCAACTACCTTCCAGGATATGGAGCGAGCAAATAACGACTTCTGTATGTGAAGCAGCTCATCCGACTTCTGTGTTCGACCAATGAACTTTTTCGAAACCACATCATCTCTCGTAAAGACTTGAAACCTCCACATTATCTCAAGGATGAAGGATGAAGGATTCAATGCCTCGATATATTGGATGAAGGATTCAATGTCTATTTCTTCACATTTATGGTTTTTTGCGATTGTTTCAATATGATTATGCATTTTAGTTTGGTTGGAACGAAGTTAGAATATTGTGGGTTGGTTCAAGTATGTTGCAACTATGTAGCACTAATTAATGGTGATCTTCTCCAAGTTGAGAGCAGCAAACATATTTATATTCTTAATGTCCACCCCAAAAAAAGTTGTGGCATAGGAGTATTGCTTTGGAAGGGAGGTGTACTAAATAAATTGAAAGAAAAGCTAGTTTCAGGCAGGCAAAAAATGATAATGAGGAGTTGAACAAATCAGTGAATTCTTGTTGTTATGTTCTTTCCAGCACTTGCGTGCAACATTTTATGGGGTGTGCACGTCAAACAAATGTCGGACATTCTCAAAGCGATCCCCAACATCATCCATTCTCAATGTCATCCAGAGTTAAATGTTCTAAAAGAAAAGATTAGCTTATTACAATGAATTTCAATTTATATCTAATGCCCTATCCATGCCGAGGTACTATAAATACCAACGTGTCATGTGCACCCACACTATTCAATTCCCTTCCCTAGGAAAGACTTGAAACTTCCACATTACCTCAAGGATCTCAGCCTAATTCTGTTTCCCACATCTCAGATTGTCATTTTTTATGACAACATTCTTGTTTGGCCCAATGATATGAAGAACTTGATTGCCATACAGAACTACTACTTCTTCCAAAATGTATCTTCCGGCAATGGAGATTCACATGCCCTATGCCATGAGCTATTGGAGATAGTGTTGGAAACATCAAGCTTACACCAAGCTTGAGGTGGATTTCATCTACATCAAAAAGCTATCATTTGGATTATGTGGAAAGAATATCTGTTGGGGAGTTCTTTTACTTATGCTCATTTATTGTATTTTTTAAAAGATTTCTTATGGATCATTTACCATTGTAAAAGCCTAGATCTTTGCACATGTAAAAGGAGAAAAAGAGAGCTCAAATTCCACAAATTTGAGGTGGTTGAGTTACAATCAATTAATCAATCAATCACCTAAAAGTAGATCAAACTAAATCTTCACTTTTCTTAGATTGTAGAAAAGTGAATTGATTCTCTTCAACAACCTTTACCACCTTCATTTGAATTCAAAATCCACTTGTAGAAGTTGTGGAGCACTTCAAGAGTCTATATAAAGGCTTGAAATCATTTGTACAATGCATGGAAGCACTATACATATACTTGTGGCCATCATTGTCTTGCTCCATTTTTGTGCATCATCTCCTTCAACAACAATAAGCTTATAGAGGTTACCGCTCTCTCTACAGTGTTTTAAAATGGATGAATGAGCACTCATTGAAAATCTATTAGTCTCTAGTTTATGACTATCAATTTTTGAAGCATTTGTTTGAGTAGATTATCTATCTCTACAGATTCCTGAAAAATAAGAGGTACCATTGTTGAGTGTTAGGCTCATTCCAAAAGCATATTTTGCTTATTTCTTGTACTTTTTCCCATTCTATGCACTCAACCCTATATGTATCATTCCTCCAAAAGTATTTTTTTCAATTCTAATCATGTTGGATGCTATGAGCATTTGAAGTTGATTGTCTCATCCAAAGAAAATAAGTTTTTTGAGCTAGTCAATGTGCAAACCTATTTGTTTTGTATCGACTCTTTCTCCTTGATGATCCAAAGTAGATAGTACATTTTATTGCACTTATCGCATGCCGATAAGGTCTATTTGAGTCTTCATAAGCTCAAGGGTTGGTCTTATGCTTATTGGCTGAACCGAACTTTGTCGCTTTGCAACTCACTTTTCTACCTCCTACAAGCTTCTCCAAGTTCTTTCAGTGGTATCAGAGCTATATCAAGATGGGTGATGGATTTCCCTCAATGATTGAGAAGCTTGATTGACACAAATATGTGGCTTGGAAAATCAGAATGGAGGCCTATTTGCAAGTTAGAAATCTTTATGGAATTGTAGAAGGTGATGAAGCTATGCCTATTCCAAGATCCAAAGTAGGACCTACACAAGAGGAGATAGATAAGCTCACACTTTGGTGCACAAGGGATGCTCAAGCAAGGTCGTACATACTAAAATCTATCTCTGAATTTCTATTACCATATATTAGAGGATGCAAGACATCTCAAGAGACTTGGGATGTCATAGAGACTTTCTTTTCTGCTAGTACCAAAGCAAGAAAGAATAATCTTTGGAACGAGTTCAACCTAATGAAGAAGACACCTAAACAAACCATCAGAGAGTTTGTTACCAAGGTCAAGGAGGTTGCGGATTAGTTAGCATCCATTGGAGAGTTGATTGAAGAAGAGGCTATCATGAGGCAAATTCTCAATGGGATTTGAAGTGATAAGCAATGACAATCCTTCACCACTGCTTATGATCTCATCATGGATATGCAAACTCTAGACGTCAAAATCTTTCTTGGACAAATCTTCAATCAAGAGGCCAACAATAGTATAAAGGAAGGTAACTCCTATCATGGTAATTCAACTAGTGCTCTGTATGTAGATAAGAGGGACAAGAAGTTGAAAGGCAAGAAGAAGGATGAAGATGAAGAGGAGACTTCCCAAGCCAACTTCACAAGCAAGAGCAAGTGGAAAGGGAAGAAAAAAGGACCAAAGCATGACAAAGCCAAAAGTCTGAATATTCAACCTTGTGCCATTTGTGATAAGACCAACCACACCACTCAAAATTGTTGGTTCAATAGGAAGACCCAGAAAGAAAGTGGAAGAGGTGGATATCGCCGCAATAGAGGCAAAGGTGGACACAACTTCAACAATAATAGTAGAGGCCATAATAAAAGGGACTACAACAATTATTCTGAAGATCAAGCACATGAAGACTCATTGCTTCTAATGAATCTAATACACAAAGAAGGTAAAGAAGATGATCGTTTGTTCTACATAGATTTCAGATGTTCAAATCATGTTGTGGGCCACATTGCTCTTCTATCTCATTTAGAAAGTTCAAAGCATAGACATGAAGTTCAAATAGGGGATGACACAAAGTACAATGTGAAGAAGATTGGTAATGTCAAAGCTTCCAATGACAAGACAAACATTCTGAGTAAGGTTCTCTATGTACCCACTATCACTAAAAACCTAATAAGTGTAGGCCAAATAATTGAAAAAGGTTTGCAAGTTAGGTTCACCCAACATGTAGCTTTTGTGGAAGATCCATGTCAAGTCTTCAAGAAGATAGCTAGAGGTGAGAAGCATTGTAGGATCTTTAATTTTGAAGTAGGAGAAATCAGGAACATAGATCTATTCACTTTTGGGTCTCAAACCCTAAGTGAGCTTGAAGTGTGGCACAAGAGACTTGCTCGTGTGAATGAAAGAACCTTGAAGGATATATACAGGTCTCAAAGTATTCTAGGACTGCCAAACATATCAAACAACACATGATCAACAGATGTGATGCATGTCAGATTGGGAAGGCACAAAGACAACCATTCAACCACAAAGGCTACATCCACGACAACTTATTTGAATTAGTACATACAGATGTATGGGGGCCAAGTCAAGAACTTTCATTGGCAAAATCATGGTATTATGTCTCATTTATTGATGACCATAGTAGATGGACTATTCTATTCTTTATCAAGAGTAAGAATGAAGTGTTTGATTTCTTCAAAAAGTATATAGCACATGTGGAGAATCATATAGGTAGATCATTCAAGAAGCTCAGCATTCATGCTTGGCTCTATGATACGAAGAATCCGATTGCCATACAGAAATATAGCTTCTTTGAAAATGTCTCCTTCGAGAATGGAGATTCACATTCCCTATGCCACGAGCTTTTTTTTTTTAGAACAACAAGAAAGATGAATCAAAGATAGAAAATGTACATGTGCCCAGAGCAGGAAACCACCTCTTCAAAGATAGAGGGACAACAAAGAACAATAGACATTAGGCTCAAATTGAGCTTACAATAGCACCCAACATGGGAACCAGTACAAACTAGGATCTAACACAAGAGAAAATCATATCAAGTGTGACACTAGAGTACAATTTCATCATGTAATCTCTCCATTGGTTAGGTGGAACTTCTTGGAGAAATAGCAGAACCTAAGAGAGCTAAATGTGGTCCACTGGCAAGCCTCCTTGATTTCCTCAGTTCTATCCATGAAGCTTTCTTCTTCCATAAAGGAATAATGTGGTAATGATAAGAAGGAAACATTAAAGCTCTCCATGTTCACACATTCCTCTCCATGTTCACACATTCATCTGGCAAATCTTTTGCTACCTTCATTTAGAATGTGCGTCTAAGAGAAGATGCAAATGTGCCAAAGGAGCATTGAAAGCTGCACTTTCGGACCACTCTCCACCAATGTAAGACACAAATATCAAAAGCAAATCAAAATGTCTACGATTTACTATCATGCCTCGATATATTGGATCAAGGATTCAATGTCTATTTCTTCAATTTATGGTTTTTTGCGATTGTTTCAATATGATTTTGCATTTCAGTTTGGTTGGAATGCAGTTAGAATACTGTGGGTTGGTTCAAGTTTGTTGCAACTATGCAGCAGTAATTAATGGTGATCTTCTCCAAGTTGAGATCAGCAAACATATTTATATTCTTAATGTCCACCCCAAAAAAAGCTGTGGCAGAGGAATATTGCTTTGGAAGGGAGGTGTACTAAATAAATTGAAAGAAAAGCTAGTTTCAGGCAAAAAATGATACTGAGAAGTTGAACAAATCAGTGAATTCTTGTTGTTATGTTCTGTCCAGCACTTCTGTGCATCATTTTATGGGGTGTGCATGTCAAATGAATGTCGGACATTCTCAAAGCGATCCCGAACATCATCCATTCTCAATGTCATCCAGAGTTAAATGTTCTAAAAGAAAAGATTATCTTATTACAATGAATTTCAATTTATATCTAATATCCTCTCCATGCCGAGGTACTATAAATACCAAACGTGTCATGTGCACCCACATTATACAATTCCCTTCCCTAGGAAAGACTTGAAACTTCCACATTACCTCAAGGATCTCAGCCTTTGCCATACAGAACTACCGCTTCTTCCAAAATGTATCTTCCGGCAATGGAGATTCACATGCCCTATGCCATGAGCTATTGGAGATAGTGTTGGAAACATCAAGCTTACACCAAGCTTGAGGTGGATTTCATCTACATCAAAAAGCTATCATTTGGATTATGTGGAAAGAATATCTGTTGGAGAGTTCTTTTACTTATGCTCATTTATTGTATTTTTTAAAAGATTTTTTATGGATCATTTACCATTGTAAAAGCCTAGATCTTTGCACATGTAAAAGGAGAAAAAGAGAGCTCAAATTCCACAAATTTGAGGTGGTTGAGTTACAATCAATGAATCAATCAATCACCTAAAAGTAGATCAAACTAGATCTTCACTTTTCTTAGATTGTAGGAAAGTGAATTGATTCTCTTCAACAACCTTTACCGCCTTCATTTGAATTCAAAATCCACTTTGTAGAAGTTGTGGAGCACTTCAAGAGTCTATATAAAGGCTTGAAATCATTTGTACAATACATGGAAGCACTATACATATACTTGTGGCCATCATTCTCTTGCTCCATTTTTCTGCATCATCTTCTTCAACAACAATAAGCTTATAGAGGCTACCGCTCTCTCAATAGAGCTTTAAATTGGATGAATGAGCGCCCATTGAAAATCTATTAGTCTCTAGTTTATGAGTATCAATTTTCGAAGCATTTGTTTGAGTAGATTATCTATCTCTACAGATTCCTAAAAAATAAGAGGTACCACTGTTGAGTGTTAGGTTCATTCCAAAAGCATATTTTGCTTATTTCTTGTATTTTTGCCCATTCTATACACTCAACCCTATATGTATCACTCCTCCAAAAGTATTTTTTTCAATTGTAATCATGTTGGATGCTATGAGCATTTGAAGTTGATTGTCTCATCCAAAGATAATAAGTTTTTTGAGCTAGTCAATGTGCAAACCTATCTGTTTTGTATCGACTCTTTCTCCTTGATGATCCAAAGTACATAGTACATTTAATTGCACTTATCGCATGCCTATAAGGTCTATTTGAGTCTATATAAGCTCAACGGTTGGTCTTGTGCTTGTTGGTTGGACCAAACTTTGTCGCTTTTCAACTCACTTTTCTACCTCCTACAAGCTTCTCCAAGTTCTTTCAGTGGTATCAGAGCTATATCAAGATGGGTAATGGATTTCCCTCAATGATTGAGAAGCTTTAATGACACAAGTATGCAGCTTGGAAAATCAGAATGGAGGCCTATTTGCAAGTTAGAAATATTTATGGAATTGTAGAAGGTGATGAAGCTATGCCTATTCCAAGATCCAAAGTAGGACCTACACAAGAGGAGATAGATAAGCTCACACTTTGGTGCACAAGGGATGCTCAAGCAAGGTCGTTTATACTAAACTCTATCTCTGAATTTCTATTACCATATATTAGAGGATGCAAGACATCTCAAGAGACTTGGGATGTCATAGAGACTTTCTTTTCTGCTAGTACCAAAGCAAGAAAGAATAATCTTTGGAACGAGTTCAATCTAATGAAGAAGACACCTAAACAAACCATCAGAGAGTTTGTTACCAAGGTCAAGGAGGTTGCGGATTAGTTAGCATCCATTGGAGGGTTGATTGAAGAAGAGGCTATCATGAGGCAAATTCTCAATGGGATTCAAAGTGATAAGCAATGGCAATCCTTCACCATTGCTTATGATCTCATCATGGATGTGCAAACTCCAGACGTCAAAATCTTTCTTGAACAAATCTTCAATCAAGAGGCCAACAATAGCATAAAGGAAGGTAACTCCTATCATGCTAAAGGTGGTCCACTATCGAGCCTCCTCGATTTCCTCAGTTCTATCCATGAAGCTTTCTTCTTCCATAAAGGAATAATGTGGTAATGATAAGAAGGAAACATTAAAGTTCTCCATGTTCACACATTCCTCTGGCAAATCTTTCGCTACCTTCGATTAGAATGTGCGTCTAAGACAAGATGCAACTGTGCCAAAGCAGCATTGAAAGCTGCACTTTCAAACCATTGTCCACAATGTAAGACACAAATATCAAAAGCGAATCAAAAAGCCTACGATTTAGTGTCGTGTCTTGATATATTGGATGAAGGACTCAATGTCTATTTCTTCACATTTATGGTTTTTTGCGATTGTTTCAATATGATTATGCATTTTAGTTTGGTTGGAATGCAGTTAGAATACTATGGGTTGGTTCAAGTATGTTGCAACTATGTAGCACTAATTAATGGTCATCTTCTCCAAGTTGAGATCAGCAAACATATTTATATTCTTAACACTAGTTTGGTACCAAAACAGGACACTTAAGTGTCCTTTTTTGACAATTTTCCAAAAAATCACATACCTTCTACAAAGAGAATTTGAAAAAATCCTTTAACACACATATTAAATATAATTTAAAAGGTTAATGAAAAAATATAAAACACAATAAATCATGTTTTGTGTTCATGTAAATAGCCTCTCAACATGCTATGGTAGTGAACAGGATGAAAATTCCTGATCAAATGTATTTTTATCAAAAGAAAAAAATTCATCATATGAAAGAAAAAATTATACACATTCCTTGAAACATAGATCACATGGTATGAGCCTCAAAATCACTTAGAAAAATCATTTTAATTCAAATAAAATCAATTATTTTGACTTTGTACACCAAAAACAACAACTAGTTCTAATTGTGGTTCAAACAAACTTATAGGAATCCATAGAAGTGTACAAATGTGCCAACAATCAAACAAGTTATGAAGACAACAACCAAGGTATACACATATAAAATCAACTCATATGACTCTAGTCGCCAAAAATAGAAAACAAAAGCCAATATGTAACTCAAAAGAATTTATGGACATCATTCAAGGTGTACACATTCAAGTTACCAAGTAAAAAATGTGTGACATAACAAACCAAAGCTTACATATAGGAGGCTAAATAATTTATTGAAATCCACCAAAATTTTCATGTCTTTGGAGAGAACCAAGAATCTTTTGTTGTGTGGGCATCAACCAAATTCTATACATACAATCATGAATAGTTTGTGGACACATACTCAAAATCCTTTGATATAATCTTTGATATCATAAAGTGATAAGGATCATTTGAAAACATTTCATCATTTCCATCATGAATGCCATCTTCTTTTTGTCAAATGAAATATGTATGCCAATTATTTTCATTCTTATCACAATCACCATTGTGGATCACATATTATTTGACGAGATTAAGAATGAA
>MU260225.1:227500-230000 GCA_020310875.1 Ceratopteris richardii | reverse complement strand
CATTGGATAAAGACTTGCATTCCCCCTGATTGTTGGTAATGTGAACTTTCCCTTTTCCTTCGATGGGTAAACTTTTGTTGTTGCCAAGATAGACTTCTCCGGTGTGCTCTTCGAGTTCTTGAAAGGAGTCCTTGTCTTTGCACATATGGGAAGTAGCTCCGCTATCAAAGATCCACTCATGTGGGGAGCTAGAAGTAACTAGGCCATTGGTTTCTGTGGAGATGAAGAGTTCCTCACTAGAGCAGTGGGATCTATGTTGGGATCCTTTGGATGCTTGCCTAGATGTAGAAGCCTTCAATGATTGTTTCTTTTTATAGCAAAACTTTTCTAAGTGTCCTGATTTTCCACAAAAATTACAGGTGAGCTTCTTCGATGAATTATGCGATCCTTGCATAGATCCATTGCTAGCAATATGAATTGTGGTTTTGCCCTTATTGAATGGGCCTTTGGCCTTCATGACAGACTCTTGGGAGGAAGTCGATTTGGCTCGCGAGTCGTGAAGGAGCAATAGTCGATGAACCTCTTCCCAAGTTAAGACTTGGCCGCGATTATACAAAGTTGTGACAAATATCTCGTACAACTTAGGTAACTTGTTAAGAAGCCTAATCGCAATGTCTTCACTAGAGATCTGCATACCACATAGTGCTAATTTACGCTGGTAGTCCTCAAATTGGGCTATGACCTTGGTAATTGTGTCGTGTGGCCGAATGGTCAAATTATGAAACTCGGCCTCTAATGCATATATTTTCGAAGGGGTTTTGTCTTCATACAAAGCGGCTAATGTATCCCAAGCGTCCTTGGACATCTTACAGGCCGTGATATGTCCTTTCATCAGTTCGTCACAGGCAAATAACAGCACACCTAAAGCTCGTTTGTCCTTGACATTCCACACATGCCAAATGTCTAAGTTGGTATCCCTATTGGGTTTGGGGTTTGACCCGTCTACTACCTCATGAAGGAGATTAGTGTAGAGATATGCACGCATGATATCTTTCCATAGATTGTAATTTTGTCCATTGAGGCGTTCATCCTTAGGCATAAAAATAGGGGTGAAAGAGGGTAAGAAGTTAGCCATAGATAATGAGCTACCTTCATTTTTGGTCATTACAAAGCTTTGAGGATAAAGCGTTTAGAAACACTATCAAAGACACTTGCCAAAAATACTGCTTGAAAATAATTGCAAAGCTTGAAATGAACAACTGGACACCACACTTAAAATTCTTGGGGAGGGGGGGGGACTTAGAGTAGCCCTACTCTTGCAAAACACCAAGATGAGTCGACGCAAGAGGAGAGGGCTTAGATTAGCTCGTTGCACACCGATTGTGCCTTAGAGTAGGCTTCGGAACTTTAGAAACTTTGTGGGTGGGCTTAGAGTAGCCTCCAACCCACAAAAGTGCACACACACAATACTTTTCTTCTTATATTTTGAGTGTTACAAGATGGACACTTAGTGCCAAAGGGTGTGCCTTAAGTACTAAAGTGAACTGAATAAATGTCGGCTCAAAAACCTTTGAGCATTTGATTGTTACACCGCTACGGCAAATAAAGCCAAAAAATGTGGGTTTCAAGATTGCTTGAGTATAACAATGAATGCCAAATCTATAGTAAAAGAAGTAAAATGAAGCCTTGCAATTTATCGCATTGGATATTCAATAGTGATGAGGTATGCTCCTTGGAGTTCATTGTGGCTTGTTGAAAAATTGAAGTTTGAAAACTCTATGTGTAAAATGTGTAAGGGAATGAACTAAAAAATTATGATTAAATCGGACTTATGATAATGCCACGTTATACAAGCAGATTGAATTAATTCAATTTGTGGTGCACAATTAATTGATAGACTCCCGATGGTCCCGACCCCCGATGTTCCTTCGACCTTCTCACGCCCCAGCAGGAGTACCATTGAATCTGCCAACATAAGTAAAAGACAAATGATGTCATCAACAAAATTAAAGAATGTGATGTTTGATCTGAACATGTAGCCTCATTCTGAATAAATCGCGGGCCACCACGAGTTCTAATCCGCAGAGCTTGGCAAATCGATTTTCTCGGCTAGCAGTGGTGCTCACAATGAGATGCTCGATGCCACTCGAATGCACACAATCAAATGGTTTGGAGCTAGCAGATGAATGAGCTGCGTGGCTGAGTTATTCCCAAGAGTTGCACAGCTGCGAGTTGCTAAAGATGACGAGAATGCTACCTTGGCACTGTTGGCAGTATTCATCAGAGAATCGTCACCACGAATTTCTCTGCGTAGGATATCCCTCGGACCTTCATAGTCCACAATATATTGCCAAGCACGTGGCATTTGTCAGAACGAATCTCTGTTTCCACAATGCGGTTATTTCCAATTATACTAATTTGTATGGAGCAGATAATCTGAGGCACGAAAACTCGCAAAAATTACTATCAAATCCTTCGACGTGGACTCTTATCTCTGACGTTGCGGCACTATCCTCAAATTGCTCTATGGATAACTTTGGCGCTTATCAGCCAGATCTAT